>DWMG01001737.1:0-14551 GCA_018244855.1 Elbella merops | reverse complement strand
GTTGCATCACTAGCCAGCACGTTGCTGTAATAATAAGGATATTAGCAGAGCTGCGTGAGCGCTAGGTGCGGAGGGGCGCTCAATAGGAAGCAACTTTAAAGATAAAGGAGATAACAATACGTAGAAGAAGCATAAGTTAGAAAGAGAGGGCACGAAGTCACGGGGTTAATCGACAAGACGAGTCCAAATAACCGCTCTGTGTAAGTTTACACAATTTACATTGCGCGCAATGTAAGTGTTGAGCGCTGTGACATGTATTCTGCTTACGTAACGTTCAACAAATAAAACTTAATCGCCAATTAGAGACATGCATACCTGCGAATCTAATATGTAAAATTGTAGTCCCACATAGATAATGCGACAGACATATCAAACGCCGAGTGATAAGTATAATTTTGGCATTTCTTTTCGGTTCTTTTTATCTTATTTATCACTTTTATATTTTTCCGTATCTGAATATCATCACAAATACTCATAAGAAGCAATCACAAATATGAAGCATAATACGATAGTCGATTGCATCAGTCGAAATCGAATCGATAAAATGACCTAACTAATGAGTTAATGTATCTTATTCCTCAGTATATATTATAGTACATCAAATGCTGTAATTATGAGGGTGCTATTATTAAATATGTAACAAGGGGCTACCAGCTGATCCGGTAGACGACCATAGAATCTGAATAAAAAGTGCGCACCTGTGTGCGGAATGATTGAACAAATCTCTACTCTAATTTAGCTTTCCATTTTACTTTAGTAATACATATTACGTATTGCTAGAGTAATATTCATTGATGGTATTACTTACAAATTTAAGCAATAAATGTGTTCGGAGTTCTTTTTGTAAACAGATTACTTACATTGATTTATTAAATTTTAGATACTCGTACAAACATAACACTATTAAACAGGCAAATATTTATAAAATATTCTGTCCTTATTTTCGCCAAGATTTGCATTAACCTCGTTTACTTAATCTGCACCTCGTCTATAAAAGAGGACATAAGGACAACAATATCTAACTGCCTAGTTGGTCGAGTGGTTGCAAGCGCGACTGCCGATCGGGAAGTCCTGGGTTCAAATCCCGGGCCGGGTACTATTGGATTTTTCTAATTTAGCATTTCTAGTAGTGGCTCGGATTTGGGATCTGTGCCCGGTGTATGGCAATAGGCTCACTTTTTATTCCATGGGACGTAAACGTCTGTCTACCCCTTCGAGAATTACAGGCGTGATGTTACGTTTTTAATATAGCAACTTGTGAAGTAGGATCATCTTAAATTGGAGCATATAAATTTTTTGTACGATACCCCTCAAGTGCGTACTGCGTGCATACATACTATAATACCATGACGTAAATACAACCTCGTTATTATGTATATTGTTAGTTACGCATATCAAAAGACGGCAGTAGTAGATAGGAAAAGACGGTAATAGATAGGGAATATCTTAAAAATTTTGAAATGGAACAAAATCTTAGGGGACGTCCATTAATTACGAGAGGCGTTCAAGGGGGACGGGGTCAAGTCGAATCTCATGTAATTTTACTATGAGATAAGGGAGGGAGGGTCTCAGCAAATATCATGTAATTGTTTTTCACTAGTTACAGAGAAAAATTGCAAGAAAATAGTATTTAATCCTATAGAATTTATAAATCATAATAGTAACGATTTAAATACTAAATTGTTTACTTTTCACTGTATTTCTTGTCTACTTACTCAGTAATCTTAAATAGTAGTCTTGATTAGTTTTAAATAAAATTATTAAGTAAATATTTTTTTTCTTTTTAGGCTAAATCCGACACATTTAGGAGATTCAGGCATTTTCAAAAATCTCACGTGAGGTTGGAGTGCGGGGGCCGAAATCGCCTCACGTAATTAGTAATCGCCCCCTTAGTGCGTAATTTTGATAACCAACAGCATAATCTAAAATAAATGAAATATAGAATATAACTAAACACGTAGCTTGAACAGTCAATATTGTATACTATTCATTTGTGGATTTATATGGAAAAGAATGTAATTCCCGATCTATAGCAAGCGCTCACAATACACACTAAAAGTTTTTGACATAGCGAGCGACATGTGTATATCGAATTTAAAGTAATCTCTAACCCTTCTCGTGAGCTGAAATCAATTAATGACGTTGTATCAAATCCAGAGGCGTTAGATGCGACAGATGTGAACGACGGGAGGGTCGCCCATAGATCTCCCTCCGAGTACCAATGGGCGGACCCTTGCGAATTGTGCAAACTGTTAGCATCGGGCCGCATCTGTCCACTTGCCGCTAACAGACCTTTTAGGGAGGTTTACACGATCCAGATATCGACATCGACTTTCTGGCGACAGATAACCGTTTATGATGTAAAATCAAAAAACCTCTCGTAACACCTTGAAATGTTTGTCGAGTCAATAGTTGTCTAAACTTTTCAAATCTAATTAGAGCTTATAGTACTGTTTGTTAATATATTATATTTATAATCACCATATATTCAATAATTTGACAGAAAAAGAAAACATAAGTATCAATATGTTATAAAAATAACTCTTTCAACGAATAGCCAGAAGCAAAGAACTCGATGCAAATAAAGAAAATCAAGTCTAACTACAATAAAGTATTGCGTCAAACGATTACTTAGCATAAATTATTGTCGGTTCGGCCATTTCTTAAAAACAGCAATTTACAAATAACAGCGGAACTGGTATTGTTTCTTGCCGAGAACAGAACAGTACACATTTGAGACATGATTGCAAAGTTTATGCTTCCTGTTTCCAATGAGAATACAAACATCAGCTCTTTGTTTTCCAATGCAAAGCAAGTAAGTAGTTTACGTACTTCCAATATTTCCTGTAATGTACCAATTAAAATATAAGCTGCTAATATATTGCGTTATGCACACCTTTAACAAAATATAATACGAAGTTATTACGCTATTGCGCTATATATGGCTTTGAATTAATATAATTAAAATATTTAATTAGACTCATATATCGATATAATATTTGACACATAGCATGTTTTTCTGTCGAAGCAACGTAATCGAACGCTGCACTATGTCCCTAGCCGAGATAAAGTCGCCCTAACATTCAAACAAGTGGCTCACCCACACTGACACAATGACGCACAATCAGGAAGTACAATGGAAATTAAAAAGACTACACACACAAGTCGTTAATGTAATAATATTCGTGTGGAGGTGGACGAATATAAATATTATATCTTACGCACACAGGAGGAGAATTTAAATAAAGCATCTCGCGTTGTACCAGGAAGTAGCTGCTCTCTCACACATAGGAAGCGTCGATAGCAAGCACGATGCGGCGTTCGCGCACACTTGCGTGGCGGCGACGCGTGGGAGCGCGCGCACATGGCCCGGTTGGGACATACCGAGCACGTCCCTTGGCGATACACTTTTTACGACACGCTTATAATACTCGTATGTCGGTTATTTTTTAGTAAAGCTTGGCGACATTTATATAAGTAATGTCCTCGCAAGTAATGTTTCTAAATTACTCATAATATTTAAATGTATTTGTAACGTAAAATAATAGACAGTGATTATTGCTTTTCGAATAAGAACAAATATTGTTACTGTTATTAAATAGAAAAAAATAATATATAAAAGAAATGTTAGTAATGTAAGTAATCCAATTTAATCAAAATATCAGACGTTGGTTATATTTAGTGTAATTTTTATGCAATAAAATTCAAGTTAATGTATTATTTAATACACACAATACAAAAACAACAACCCAACATGGTTCGTTGATGTTAAAATTAATAGAATATGAAAATACGTTGGTAATAGACACCTAAATAAAAGCTAAACCCAAAACATTTAATACGTGGTCCTTTGATGGTCCTGCATGGAAGCTACTGCTTTGTTTCGTGTAGGTATTATTATCATTTAATCACGACAATTATTAAAAGTACACATAGACATACATAGTTATATAATAAATAGTTCTATATACATTAAAATATTTATAAAATGCTTACGCATTTTTACAAATATTTGGTAACCGTAGTAAAAGATCTGGCTAGTATGAGATCAGATGGCTGCTTGGAATTATGTCGAGATGTGCAAGTTACCTAGATCTCGAAAAAAGCCAAAGGATTTCATCTCCCCGTTAACATGTGTGGTACGCTTAAAATACGGGTGCATTCCCGACCCGGTTTTTTGATTATGTTGATCCCAATTCAACGGAGGGTTGTTTTGTCATATGACACTTGAGCGCACTGCAACGCCCGGGGGTTAAGGCGTAATTGTCTATTCAGTCCCCAAACAGTCAACGAAATATCGATTTTGTATTAAGGCGCGCCAGAGAAACTTTCTATATATGTACATTTATTGTGAACTAGCTGATACGAGCCACTGAATAAAACAAAAACTGCTAAGCTCAACTGAAGCCTATCTAATACGCTTGGACGTAGGTCATGAGAGCTCAAATTATTACTCGTGATTCGATTTTTCGATAACTTTTATTTGTGAATCGATTAATATAAAAAAACACTAGATGTTAAGTAAAGTCAACTTAATTTTATTTAAACAATTATATTCCTAATTTCAATAACAGATATCTCACTTTCATAGCTTCATTATATACTAGGTATTGTAACTAAAGTTTCTCTTTCATTTATCAAAAAAAGTTATAAACTTTAACACCATATTACATAAATATCTTCCTAAAGTATTTTCTGTACCCATACTGTTACCATAAAAGAAAAGAAATTGAAAAATATCTTGAAATCTGAAGAATATTAAGGTGCTGACTAAGTAAACAGTGTGGTAGACAGTTGGGACGGGCTTTAAATTCCACAGACCAGCCAACAGCGCGAACGAGCTACACCATTTTATTAACTTTTCTGTGACGTGAAAAATTTGACTAAAATATCATCTATGCTGAAGTACTGTAAATTATCCATCTGCGACTTCTCTGAAATTAAACTCCGCTGAAAACGCGGAGCACAGCTAGTATAACACACAATAGCTTTGGCTAGCTAAAAAAGTTTTAATTGACCCTTTAAATAATGAACCACAGTGAAACTTCGTCCAAATAAAATTGCACACAAGAAAATCGAGTTAAACGGAAAATATGGAATTTTGTACGAAGGACGTAATTCAAATAGCCCTATATTAACACAACGTTGTACAAGGAACTATGTCCCCCATATAGAAAAGGCCCAGAACAGTGCCATAGGTGCCAGCTGTTCGGGCACTCTGCTAGAAACTGTCATGCAACTCCGCGTTGCGTGAACTGGCTGGGTAGTCACTGCACGGCCGACTGCCCAAGACCGAAGGATTGTCCCGAACCGCCCAGTTGCGTAAACTGTGGCGGGCAGGGACACCCTGCCAGCTACCGGGGACTCCCACGCGCTCCCAAGCAGCTGAAAGGGAAAACATATCAGAACATAGTTAGAAAAGCGGTCACCTCGTTTAAAGAGGCGACCACTTATAAACCAGCGCCGATCCCATCGCACAACGCGTGGTCCAAGCCGCCGTCAATGGTAGCCAGCAAGCAGGTGGATCCACCGTTCCAAATCATCACACAAGGGCAGGCGGCCGCCAAGGCGCAGGGCCCTGTTCGTCCCGACCTACCAAGAGCAGATCTTGTTATCCCTCTATCTCCATCCCTTGCAGACGATCTTCAAGTAGCCTGCAAGGCACTCAACTCCATAGATCTAGTGGAGTTAGCCGCCGTGGCGAATAAAATTCGCACGGCAAAGTCCTCACTGGACATACTTAATATCATGGTACAGCATGGCTCCTTTTTAGAAGCCATGCTGCCGATCATCATCCACTGCTAGGAACCCCTAGCAGTACACTACACTACACTAGACACGTCACTCACTAGCTATAATACTCTCACCGTCCTCGCCGGCGAGGGCGAAGTCTCCGCGCACCACACGGCAGTCGAGCGGCCGTCCGCAAAACTGACCGTCGCAGTCGAGTCATTCGTTTCCGATAATTCACATAGTGTCTAATCTAGGCTGTAGCCGCTCACGGCTCGCCAACAAGCTAGGTATCGCTATAGAGGTCCTCAAGGTCAATAGCTTAATGTCAAAGAAAATATGAAGAGGAACTATGTCCTAATATCGTACAGTATAATGTACTGTGTAACGCGCGAGGATCGTGACAATTACACGACGTAGTAGTATATTGGTCACGAATGTCAACTAATTTATCTTTTAAACAACTGTTATAAACGATAAAAGGTAGGAAACTCATTAGACATTATTTTTAAAATTGATTTTCAATTACAACGACGTCATTGTCGATTTCACCGAGAAATAAAAACAATCGGGATTACTCTTAAAAATTGTTCATGAGTATTAGAGTCGAGCAACTCACTCTTGAGAAATAGCAACACATCCGTGACCAACCGTGGACAGACAAGTAACAGTTATTATTACATTCATACTAATCACTACGCTATGCTACTCAAAGTTGATGGCACTTACAGTCTCGTTTCCACAATCACATTCAAGGTTGGTTGCAAATGTCTGTGGGCGGATATTTCTGATTGCTGCTTTTTTGGTGTCGGAAGCCTATAAAAGATACCGTTTATGCTAGAAAAACAATTAATGATAATAATAATGATCGACCCATTTTTATCATTCCACTATTGGAATATGGGTCTCCTATCACATTGAGAGGGTTAAGGCCATAGTCTACCACGCTGGCCAAGTGCGGGTTGGCAGACTTCACACACCTAAGAAAAAATATATTTTTTTTAAATTATAAATTCTAAGGTGTGCAGGTTTCCTCACGATGTTTTCCTTTACCGTTAGCAAGTGATATTTAAATTTAAAAGGCACTTTTGTAAAGAGGTGCGTGCCATGCATTTGAACCCAGCAACCACGGAGTCAGAGACTGAGTTCTTAACCACTGGGCTATCACTGCTATATCAATCACTTATATAAGATTTTTACTGCACTAAAATTCTCTTCTCGGACACCCCAGCACGGATCCCCAGTCAAAATTCCGAAGTTATAAAAATAACTGTTTATGTATCGATATAAAATATCATTTTTAATTATGATTGTCTTGCCACGTTTTGACTGCCTCGTTAGTCGAGTGGTTGCAAACGCGACTGCCGATCGGGAGGTTCTGGGTTCAAACCCGGGTCGGGTACTATTGGATTTTTCTAATTTAGAATTTCTAGTACTGACTCGTAGTCTGGATGTGTGCCCTGTGTATGGCAATAGGCTCACCACCTATTCCATTGTGGGACACAAACGTAACTTGTGAAACGTGGGGGTGTACTACACTCCTCTGCCTACCCCTTCGGGGATTACAGGCCTGATGTTACGTTTGACCACGTCTTCTTGTCATAATAGTAAATATTCTTTTATATTATAATGTTACTGTTTTTTTAAACTGATGTTTTGTACGCACAAACACCCATGACATAGTGCCGAGACTGATTAATATTCAGAACATAAATTTCTTCGATACCAAGAAGACCGCGCGTCCGATTTGCCGTTATTACCCTTACGTACGTCCCCTCTAACCTTTAAATATATTTCAATTTTAACAATCATATTAACTATTTCAATTATATTAACTAGGACATTTTAATTATAAGTAAGGTACTAACTCACACAAACTTACCAAATAAAACGAATACCAGTTACCTACCGCCTTACAGTTAAAGCACCATTAATATTAGGACTTAATTTATTTGCTAATGATTGTCATAAAAATCAATGATATAATGATAAATAAGTAATGTGAATACATCACAGTAAACAAACTAGTGAAATAACAATGTAACCGGACATAATAATTTTTACACTGACAGCAAAGATAAAAGTGTAATACAATGTTATCAGGGTCCTCTGCTGACATTTTTCGTCGTTTATATGCAGTATGCTGACATTTAGTTGTTTATATGCAGTAGTCAATACTTTGCCATTCATATTTGTATATTTGTTATGGTTGCGTGACAAACAGCAGTCGCTAAGTACATTCGGTCATCATTTAACGGAAGAGAACGATTTCTTTGTATTCCATAATAATTGCAGTCTTTAGAAAGAAAAGCCTTTCCGAAGGTTCACGTTGCCATTGTCATGACTTGTTAAAATTCCACACTAAAATATTTATAATATATAAGTAACACTCACAAGAGGTGATAGCTAAATTTCATGACGTTTAGTGTCATTATCATGCAGTTCTTGTAATGGCTTGTTAATCAAGGCAATTCAGTAAAGGCTTGTTAATCAAGGTATTGCAAGTCATAACCTAAAAAGTTTCGTGTATACGTGTTCAAAATTACAATTACAAATTAATACTTATTTTTTTCAATACATGCGTATTTAACACGAAATAAATTAAATAAATCTATAGTCGTATTTGCCTACAATTGACGGAAACGCATACGAAATCATACATCGTACGTCATTAGCAGAACGATGAAGTACACTCGTGTTTTTATTATTAAGGTTCAGATTTATAATCGCTATTTTACTATATTTAATTCCGCTTATCCTTAAGGATTTTTAATGAGATGTCTGGCTTCATTAATCCATATGCTTTATCGTTCCTGACAACACATTTTCGTAAGAATATGTACCTTATGTTAGTATTACGAGTAAAAAGATAAATTATGATTTCATAAGCATGACAACATAATATTTCTTCCCCGAGTTTGGTATACAAGCGGCTAGTGGCGCAACTTTTCTGTGTGACATCATTGCCTGGTTCTTAGTGACACAAAGTTATGTAAGGCAAAAACAACGCCAGCAGAATCTGGGTCGTGTTCCCAAATCGAACATTCGGAAGTAGCTTACGATTTCTTTGCATTTAAGGCATACATCATTACAATTTGCAATAAATACATTTTATTAACATTATAATTTCTTAAATATGCACCTGTATATTGGTCAAATGAAACGGAAGTGCGACACTATTCCAACTACTTTACAATTAATGGATCGTAAGAACGTAATAGGTAGACAAACGTCCTTGCAATTCGTCCTTGTTTACTGTTTATACTCACGTGTTTGTTTTATTCATTATGTAAAATATTTAAACGTTTGCTATGTAGGGTTCTTATTTAAAATAGTAGTTCCATATACCTACTACTATTTAACATCCGAATTGCTTAATAAAGATAACTAAGAAATCGTTACTATGTATTAACAAATAGCAACAATAAAACATGACGTCATGGGAAACTGTCACAAGAACTAATCAGTTTCAGTTTTCCTAATGAGGTCATTGTTTATCTAATACGTATAATATCATTTTGATTAATATATTAAAATTGAAGATTATAAACGACGCTTTACATACAGTTAGTCCAGTAGCTAATCCAAAGCAAAGAAGTATTTACAAGTACTAAATGTTTATTATAATAATAAATAGTGTTGCCGCGACGTAGCGAGTAGTTCCTTTTCCGCGGCAGCACGGACTTCACGGAAAGTGGAACGAGATTCGTCCCCTCCAAACCCTCTACTTCCGATGGCCAGACAGCCGCTGTCTAATTTCCTCTTCCCGAACGTATTCATTTCCGGCTTAAGCACTCCACGTCTTTCATTTCCTATACATTTGAGCGACAAAATTCTTACCAATATTTTCCTCTCTCTGACAATTTATAAATATATTTACAGAAGAATATTTTTGACGCTAGTTGCAAAAATTATTTATAATTATTTTATTCAAATATGGTAAGATGGCTTCAGGTCGGTGAAGTAGGTACCTACGTAACGTAATATATTTAAAATAAAATGCAAAATTAAGAACCAAGGAGCAAAGCAAAAACAAAAAAAATTTCGTCTGTCTTTCCATTTGCGAGTCTTGATCTCAGTCATAAAGACAAGGTTTTCATGATGGGATGAGCAGGTTGAATTCAACGGAAAACACGTAAAAATATTGTGTACATTATTCGATCTTTGATTAAGGTAAAAAGAAGTCTGCAATTTGAAAATATCTCTTACGTGTGCTGCTGAAACCGCTGAAGCCGGTTGGAAAATATGAAAACAGTATTTGGGGAAATAGTTCCTCTTGCATAACCCTCAAAAAAATCTTTTCATATAACCTCTGAAAAAATTTTTGAAAGCATCGCTACATTACGGTTGTCAGCCAATTTCTCATAGCAAAACGGCAACATACAGGCAGTGGGTCATTTTACACGAACCATTTAGACCCCTTTTGACCTCGCCCAACTTAAAATCCATTTAACCTGATTTCATGCATTTAAATTTCCCTAATAAACCTTTAAAATCTCACCTAATGAATATAGTACAAGATCAAACGGGAAAATTCTCATATTTTAATGCTAGATTGATACACATAACTTGATGGAATACTTATCTACCTTGTAGTCGAGCTCAAAAATTAAAGTAGGGTGGTAAAACTTGGCACATCGCTCATTAGGTAGCAGAGAATACAACAAATTTTATTTTAAGACAAGTACGAGTAAGGAACCTTATGTATGGCAGGAGTTACGATTTAAAGGAATTAAAAAAAAATTGGTACACAGTTAAATGTCACTTTTATAAGCGAAGGCTTTATCGTAGTACTTATCTTGGAAGCTTTCTGAAACGAACTTGGCCTTCTTTCACAATTATTTTTTTGATGGGATACGACATAGCATGTTCTGTAAGTATTAAAAGCCATCGAAGATGATATTATTTCAAGACGAAGTAAAAAATAATAAATAGCTGTCACGTCTATCGTGCAGTTGCAGTGCGACTACTAATCGAAAGATCCTGGGTTCGATTTCCGAGTCCGGCAAAGAATTATTGGGTTTACTAAGTTGAAACTTCCAGTAGTTCCAAGGAGTTGGGATTTGTACCCAATGTATGGCAATCATCCCCTATTCCATAATGGGACGTATAAAATACCTATCTGCTAAATCGTGGGAGTGTACCTGTTAAACTCCTTTGCTTACCCTTTCGGGGAAATACTGGTATGATGTTATATGTTATGGAAGATATTGTTTTTTGTAATTCCTCGTACGATAACCTTAACCTATATTCATTATTTGTGTAGTTCACAACAATTATTACATTAATATCTATATCTTCTTCTATCCATATAATAAAACTGTAACTGAACGCTGTCTGTACATGGCAAATATACTTAGAAAATCATAAGGGGGGCCCTCTATATACGCAAGAGAACCCAAAACAATGTTTTTTTCATTTTGTCTGTTTGTTTGTATGTTTGTGCACGCTAATCCCAGAAACGGCTTATCCGATTTGAATGCAGTTTTCAGGTTTATTATACTGTTATGAGCTTCACTTAAAATTTGGTGTTTTTTTCATTTAACAAATAAAGAAGTTAATTCAATTGATGTCAGATAACACGTACGAAGTCGCGGGTACAGCTAGTATAAAATAATTCAATGTGTATACTTAAGGTAAACATGTTAGACAATTTCACAAGAAGGTATATAATAATTCACAAGAAGGTATATAATAATTCCCGACCCATTATAATTCCACTGTTGGAATATGGGTTTCCTCTCATATTGAGAGGGTTAAGGCCATAGTCTCCCTCGCTGGCCAAGTGCGAGTTGGCAGACTTCACACACCTATAGAAAATATTTTTTTTTATAAATTCTAAGGTGTGCAGGTTTCCTCTCAATGTTTTCCTTCACCGTTAGCAAGTGATATTTAAAATTAACACGCACTTTTGTAAAGAGGTGCGCGCTATGGATTTGAACCCAGGACCTCCGGACTGAGAGGCTGAATTCGTAACGACTAGGCCATCACTGCTTGTGATAGCTTAGTGCACACTAGAGCCCATTGATTGTGGTATAGCGCAGCCTAAATAGGCACGGCTAAATGCCCTGGCCGCCGACGGGCAGCAGCGTCGGCGGTGCAAAAAGCTGTGCCCTGCGATCTTCAACCCGCATGCCCAGCGTGGAGATTACGGGCATAAACCCCCTTTTGAGAGAGGCCTATGCCCAGCAGTGGACTAAGATAGACCGATGATGATGATAATGATGAAACGTTGTATTTTCTTTCGTAATAATATAGTTAAATCAAAACTTCCTTGTTCTTTCAGCCAATTTGGTGACAAATATTTATGGGTTAAAATCCCAAATCATCAACTTGGATGCGATCAAATGAACAACATTTACAAAATTGAATCAGTTTACAGTCGCTATTACTTACAACCTTAAACTAGCAATTAAACTTGGAATACATATAACGTTGTGGAATTTGAGAGTTTGAAGGAATAGGACAGATGTAGAGAAATATACTTTAAATTACATTTTGTGATTAGTGAGGACGGTAGCAAAAGTGAATTTTGGATTTTTTTTTCAAGATATACTTTTAATAACAATTATTACATATTATACTAATTTACGACTCTTTGGACCACCCTATGTTTTCGGCCAGTATAGCAAAGGAAACCCTGGGAACTCGTAGTAGTTCTACCCGGAACAAGTACCTCCTACTCGCCTCTTGCCCGCTAATCGGCGTTAGTGTTTGCTGACAACAACCTGCCGTCTTCCCGGAAAACCCCAGGTAATTCTACAGGGCTTAAATTGTGGAAGCTTCTTTATTTATTAGTAATTAAATATTTAATGAAAACGTTATTTATAAATATACTATCAGCAGCTATAACTCAATAGATTTGTTCTATTTCATTATTTCATTAATTTAATCTTCTACATTTACACTTTTTTCTTTTTATTGTAACGGCCTCACGCATTTCCTACTGCCCAAAGGTTGATTGGCAGAGAATGCTTTTAGCATTAAGTCCGCCTTTTTATTTCTGTACTATTTTGTAAGGTTTAGATAAAGAATAAATAAATATATAAATAAAACTCAATTTCTGTCGATCGACGTGTTATACTAGTATATACGTTTAGAAAAAACTTGTCTTTTCCAAAGTAATATCTTGGAGTCATTAGGTACCATATATTTTCGTTCATCTATATACATTTACGATATATTTGTTTATAGAAAAACGTTTAGGCGTATCTTGTGCTCACTACTGAAGTGAAACACAATAAAAACGTATACTTAACCGTAAGTGTTGACGTTTAAGTGCGGGAAGAGCTTTCGGAATCACTACTGTTTTAGGGATAACATATGGGACACCAATTATATGTATATACCACCAATTATACATATGGGACACCAATTATACGTGAATGTATAATACAACACTTTATAAAATAAAATGATAAAAATAAAAAACTGACTGCCTTGTTTGTCGACTGGTTGTAAGTGCAACTGCTGATCAAAAGGTCCAAGGTTCCATGCTCGGGTCGGATACTATTCGATTTTGCTAACTTACGTTTTCTAGTTGAAACTTCTAGTAGTGGCTGGAAGTCTGGATTTGTGCCCGGTGTATGGAAATAGACTAGCTACCTATTCCACGGTGTGACCTAAGCGTAGCTCGTGAAACATGGGAGTGTACTACAAAATGAAATTAATCGCGTGATTTTACGTTTTTCATTAAATAAATAAGCAAATGCACCTCCGTCTTATAAACAGGACATTGCATATTTTTTCCTGATCGGTCGAACACTGATCTTAACTATTCGCCCGAACACCCGACAAATACTCATACGATTTGTGTTTCCTTACGTTAATTTTTATTACGATGTCTATTTGTGTGTAAACTTATATACCTAGTATACAATTGATATTTGGATTGCGGTAATCCAGCGTGTTAGGATTCACATCTTTAGAAATACCTCAAATATACACGTGAAGAAGAAACAAAAGAACTAAAACATTATTAACACAAGATGATACAATCATCTGTTTAATACTATCCAGCGAACACGTGTGTAAATATATTATTGGCACTAGAATTTATTTTTATAACCAACAGTTGTCTTACGTAAGAAACAACATTACTATTATAACTAAATGTGCTATTAAAATTATGTTTAATTTTCATGTCTGAATTCGACTCCCGGATCGAAAATTCAAAATATTCCTATCAATAATTCATTACAAAATTACAGAACTTCAAAAATAGATAATAAATAAAGAAAAATGCAATGAAAATATAGAAACAACATATATGTAACATCACGCCTGTAATCCCCGAAGAGGTAGGCAGACGAGTGTAATAGGTACACTCCCAGTTTCACCAGTTACTTTTACGTCCCGTGGCCGTCCCGACCAACGAGGCATTCAACAAAATATGTACTTTATAAAATATGTTTTGCCAGTAGATAATCATTGAAATGGACATGTGTTTCATTATTCGAATTGTGTAAACAGATCGAAAGTGTTATGTTTACATTGTGGTTGTATAAAAACTGAGCAATCGTCAAATGCTATTAACATTAAACTAGTAACGTTAAAATAGACTTCATAAATTGGATTTATTTCATATATTTAGACTGAAAACGATGCGTTACTTCTTCATATTTCATTCTTTTATATTTTAATATACCTAATTATTAAAATTATTTTATTTTTCATATTTATTTTATATAATTTTGTATAACCATTTGTTGAGAATTCACGCGACGAAAACGCAATTAATTAATTAATATATGTATTTATATAGCTATTAGGCCCATAAAGTCCAATCAAGATATCTTGTTTTATGACTTTGTGCATAAGG
>DWMG01001736.1:0-14554 GCA_018244855.1 Elbella merops | reverse complement strand
GTGCGGGCGCACGTAGCCGCCGCGCTCGAGCGGTCCGTCACAGGTTAACATTCGAGGCGCAGTAACCGCGGAAGCGCGCTGCAGGTGACGGTCGGTCGCGCGCGCTGCTGGTCCGTACGCCCACAGTATTGTCTCGGGTTATTATTAACTACGCGCGGCTGTCTAGAGGCGCGCGTATCGGAGCACCGTCGCTGGTGAACTACAGCCGAAGGAGTCGACCGCGCCACGCCACCACGGCCACCCCACCGCCGCCGCCGCCGCAAACACTGCACGCTGCTCGCAACAGCGAAGAATCAAAACAAATACGCAGCGCGAACAATTAATTAACGTATTTGTACAGCGCACGTCGTATATAAATAAATATACTATATTGTGTCTAGCGAGCGAGTCGCCCCGGTTGGCTCTGACGTTTGTTGTCGGAGTGTAGGCGAATCGCTTTGGCTACCTATGAATTACATAAAGGAAGATAAAAGTCGCGTATGAAATGGGGAACAAACGAAAACAACCAGTTAGTATGTGCGGGTGGTAGCATTTGGGAGATGGATGCACTTTGCTGGCTGAGCAGCCTGCGAAGGTGACTATGTGTATGTATACACACAGACGATTTCAATCAACGTCGTCACGGTCCAACGGACACTGTGCAAGCAGTCACTACGACGAAAACTTCGATCTGAGTATAGCTGTGCCAGAGTGCAGCTTAGACAATTGGTCCCGTTTACTGTCCCAAAAACCTCCTCTTCAAGAATATTTACCCGTTTTAGAATTCATCATCAAGAGGATGTCATTAGGAGTAAAAAGTCAATGACGCATTGAGATAACACATTGATTATTTGGACAATGGAGTCATGGCAAGTCTACTGGGACACTTAAATAGAATATAGAGAGGCTTTCGCTAGCCGCAATATATGTAGAAGAATGTTTACCTAGAACCTAGCGTATTGATGTAATATTGGGAATTATCACTTTTATATACAATAAAGAATTACAATAAACATTTGCATACTAAATACTCGTATATATTAAATATCATCTAAATTAATTTGCCATTAACGTATCTAATAATTTATGAAAAAATCTGAACAGGAAATTGAACCTTGTGCGCACATACCTAACGTTTTTAGTTTTAACTAATGGAACTTACTGGCAAAGTTCTACAACATATTTTTAGAGAAACATTAAGCAAAGGTGTGTCTGGATTTGTTCCCGGTGTATGGCAATAGACTCACCACCTATTCCATGGGACTTAAACGTAACTGGTGAAACGTGGGAATGTACCACACCCCTCTGCCTATCCCTTCGGGGTTTACAGGCGTGAGAGTACGTAATACACCAGGACCTTATGGGGTAAGTACATAATTACGTGGCACTATTGTTCGCAATATTCAAAATCACTATTTCCCACAGAATTATCAAGTAATATTCAGTGTCCCTCGATAAGGTGTAACCCCGAAAACAGGTAACATAGGAACGAATATTATCAACAAAACCAGCAGAACCGAACCCTTCGAGTAATCGTTGGACCACAGATAACAACACCATCTAACGACGGGGTGAGATCACCAGGGGGCAGTTGACCCCCTGAGACTGCCCGGGTAAGGAGGGAATCCTCGAGGCCCGTAGACTTATACCCAAGCGGCGATAATCCGCCGCGGCGTATGAACGACAACTGTAATGAGCGACTCTTACCATCATTGGGTTGAATGTACTCATGTAAATAATAACTTAGTAAGTAATTGGAAATTTCACCAAAGGGCACATTGAAAATTTTCAACGAAACGTGTTTAATTAAGCGAGCGCCTTACATCACTGATTTCTATCTAAGTAATTGAATAACTTAAGTATTCCACAAATAATATTTAATAACCTGAATAGGAAATGTGCCTGCCTCTCTAAAGTTATTTAATGTATTTTTTTTGTTATTATCTCTGTATTCAAAATGTAACGCAATCATATGTATCATATCTCGTGTGGATATATAAAAAATAAATATATAAATAAAATAAATATAAATAAAATATAAATATAATCGAT
Organism: Elbella merops; assembly: GCA_018244855.1. Classification (NCBI taxonomy): domain Eukaryota; kingdom Metazoa; phylum Arthropoda; class Insecta; order Lepidoptera; family Hesperiidae; genus Elbella; species Elbella merops. Next base: position 12,523 of record DWMG01001736.1, on the reverse strand, counting down.
ATAAATTATAGATTCGTTATAAAAGTATGAAAAAAGCTCTGCTATTGCAAATATGCATAGACGAATTGACCATTTACAATCGGGAAGCCCGTCCGCCTGTTTGCCACGGTACATAAAAACAAAGTGTGTCACAGAATTGAACCGTACGAAAATAACTTTTAACATCTAGACCGCATTTTCCATCTGGCGCGACGACCGCGAACTCGCGGCGACACTCGTATGTGGAATAAAATAATCGCCGGCCAAATCGGACGAATAGTCAACGCACGACGCGAACATCAAACACCGTTAATACTTATATTAAAACACCCGCGAATCACAAATGATGCCACATAAAATCAACCGACTCCTACGAGCGGCTAAACAAAACAGTTACGTTTCTTTTTACATAGTGTTGCCATCAGTGTTCTACAATTGAAATATCAACGTCATTTTATTGTAATAAAAAATATATTAGTAGCCTATATTTTGAAAAGTTTCGACAGTCGATCATAAAAATGTATCGATAATTATATAGGAAAACCGTTAATTATTTTTTTTATTTATATATATGTATTTAAGGTATATAAGGTATGACTGGCGTGGCAATATGTCAAATTAATAAAAAAATAGATTAATAAGCGTATTTATGTATTTGTGGTCACTATTTATTAAGTTATAACATTGTAAATGTACGCACGAAATTATTTAGCAAATGCCCAATATAAATGGTTCACTTCCCTGTGTTAAATGAAACATTCACGAAATACCTAAACAGCGAGTGCTGGACATCCGGATATTAATCGCTACTTGGACTCTACGTAGAGCAAAAATAAACGAACGTGTAAACGCTACAATAGCATAACGAGGTTAAGCGATCCCGAAATGATTAATGCATCAACTCTATCACTCAAAGTGTAATTACTGTATATATACTGTTAAGCATAGTAAACTATAGTGATTCAATCTCAAGGAACCACAAATTTAACTATTTAACCATGGGTCCTCAAATATCTAAAGTTTCTCATGAACACCACGAACCTGTGTGGAATAATCGGGTGCATAAATGACGAAGTCACTATCGAGTTACGGTCACCCCATATTTCCCTCGGGTGATATAACTGAACACAAATGCAACTTACGCCCAGTTGCTCACTATATCTTAATAAAAGGTCCACTACCTCCCCTTAATTTCACATTCCTCGACGAACAAACTAAGTACGCAGCAAAATTTCACGTTATAGACACGTACATAGTACATACATACGTATAACGTATAAACGTTTACGCGTGGAGTTTCGTTGCATTTAACGTAAAAGTAAACATTAAACGTAAGAACAAACGTTATGTCAGAAAGGTATTCAAATAGATACATGTCTTACGTACGATAATACGTATAATTTGGAGGTGCGGCTGACGAAATATTAGGTTCAAGGTACACTAATGCTACGTAGCGCGACGTAAAGCGTACGAAACACACGTCAGATGTACTGGCTATAATTAGACTCATACGATGTTCGGATCGTAATTCTCAAATAGACGTGAGCATGCCCTCTGTGACCTTACGGCGTTACACACCTCACGCTGGATACGTCCTACTTGTGACGTAGGTACTTTGAACCGCACACATCTAGATAAACACTCGGCCTTAAGTACCGAAGACGAGATAATATGAGAGCATTATGTCAACTGTTGGTAAGTGAAGAGCCAGAAAAGCCACAAAATATCTTGTCGTTTACTGACGCGTTTTACGCAACCGTTGCACGTGGTTGGCATTCGTCGACTACGTTAAAAAACTTTATTAACAACTAATAATTAAAAAGAAAACAATAAGAAACCATAATACGTGAGTCGTGAAGGGCTACCCGCCCAAATGTCGCAAAGAATTCAAATGCAAATGAGACAAAAGCCACTACTTCCGCGTTCAGACCCTTAAATTCGCATAACCTCCTTACACAATGTTAATTACATGACTTAGGGAGACCTGGTATGCGAACGTCAATAGGGGACGTTGAGAGTCCTCGGCGAACTGGTATTGCAATACCGAACAATGCGGTATGAAGTGCAGTCACAACCGCATGGCAAGGACTTTGAAAGCAACACGAGCTACTCGACTAAGCTACTCGACTAAACTCCTCCGTGCAAGCTAAGGCAACGCAATACTCATTTCCCCATTACACATGCTACGGTTAATAAATCTGCGACGACCTACTATTGAACGTAGTAAGTTATGAATGAAACCGTACGTGCCTAAGTAACGTATAGGTTTACTTGGAAGAGAAATTTAATCTAAAACATGAGATTATTCATCTTGCGCTTCTGATAGACAGAGCAATTAAAATATTCAAATATAACACTGTATACGTACAATATGTACTTAAGACACGGCGATAATCATCATCATCATCAGACTATCCCAGTCCACTGTTGGAAAAAGGCCTCCCCCAGCAAGCGCCATAGTGCCCTGTCCTCGCCTTACGGAGACAATCAATGTGATACATATAAATAAATATTCCTAGTGTACATTACTGTTTAAACATAGGCAGTTCGCCAAGAACATTAGAAGTAGAGATATATCTGGCACAAAAACCCAACGGTATTCTGCTAACTACACATAAGTTGAAAAGGCTTTGTGAACTACATTTGATACGATTTCATTCATTAAAGAAAGAGTACAGATTTACTACAACAACATTACGGAGTTTTCTTGCACACAATTGCTGTAAAGCAAGAATTTCATCATATTCACTGTAAACGATTTAATATAAGTACGAAGTAATTTCAACGAGCGATTCGCGCGAGGCAAATCACTGCAATTATATCACAGTTACAGTGAAAGCCTTAAATAAAACGTAAAGCATTCGTTTAAACGCCCACCAGTACCTGACTTGTGAATGATCAATGATATCAATCTGTCTTAACAAATTATATAATGCTTTATATCGTTATTTGATCGACATTTTTTTAATAAAATGAATAAAAACCCTTTAAAATCGTAAGTGTTACCATACGTGAATAATAGCATAAATAGTACTTTGTGGTACATACAAGTAATAAACATGTAGTTGCCGCTTTCATTATATCAAAAGTGGCTTTAGTGAACCAAAATATCTCCACAAGTTGTAAGGCGGCAGCGAAACTAATACGTAGAAAATCGCGCTCACTCACGGCTCGTGTTTATATACACTGCTGTCAGATCTAATTGTACGAGATGAGAGATCTCAGCTCTTACTCATGACTCACGACCGGCTGAACTCACGCCTTCATTACGTACGATTACATACGAAGTTTTTAAACAAGTAAAAAGGATTACGAATATTTTTCAAGAAACCCACACTCAACTGTTCAGTCTATCTCTCTTCTGCTAGACAAGCACATTAGAATTACGAGCTCTTAGACAAAGGTAAATATGGATTGAAACAACATTAAAACAATAGACATAATTTTAATATTCAACTTACTAGATTGTCCATGCCACTTCGTCGCGCGGAATCGTTGCTTCGGGCAGCATTTTGAACAAATACGTATTTCCTTCTAATTAAGTGCTCAAATACAAATCTTCATTGTTTTATTTTCGATAATCACGTAATCCCATATAAACTTTCATTCCCTATTTCAAACCATTCAACCTTTTATTTCGCGATAAAAGGCATAGCCTCCAGAATTCAAACTATCTCTGTACCAAATTTAATCTAAATCGGTTCAGCGGTTCAAGCGTGAAAAGGTACCAGATACCTACACAGAGACACTTTCGCATTTATAATTTTAGTATGGATACTAATTAAAATAGTCACACTGTTAGGTCTAAATCAAATATTCATAGATTAATATTAAGCTACATTTCACAATTTCTTCTCCCTCAGTAATAACATAAAGTACACTTATTAAAGTAAACAGTGGACGACTTCTAAAGGGAGCTAACAATAAACTGCACAATGTCGGACTACACACTTCAGCTCCCAACAGTAATTTACAGTTGAACATTAAGTATTTGAAATTGTTAATAGGTATACTCCATACAAACACTCGGCGCTTGCCCCTAAATTATTAGCCAAACATTTCGGACATGCGATCAACATATTCGATAAACAATGTGAGCATTGGGTAAGGCTATTATATTTCGGAAATAAGTGGCTTCCTATCTAAAAGTAAGTCAACAGAATCATTAGTTACATAATGGTAACAATATCAATAATAATAGACGGGTATTCATGAGGAATTTTAGTATGCATGTGTGTATGAGTTAAGAAAGTCGGGTCTTTTGATAATATCCTCATTAAAAGTGGAAAATTTGACAATAAATTATTACGATTATAAATATATAAATATTTTTCTGAAGGATAAATGCAAACAATATTACTGGTGAAAAACTATTTTGCTATTGCGACTACTAAAATCCACATAACACAATACATAATAAATGAGGAAGAAAAGTTATTCCCCGTTTTGCCATATCCGCAGGGAATTGCACTTTTATTAAGATAGATCGTCGGGGATCGAAATAAGATTAGCTACCCTTGCTATGTATTACAACACGCACATGCTATATTGGAAGAACTCATTAAGAGTTCTGCCTACAAAAATAAACTTTGGAATCTAAGTAAGAAGCTTTGTTATTTTTACCTTATTCTTCATTACTTTGAAACCCATTGCTAATTAAAACGGTTCAATTAATTTACTTTCAATATACAAAATAGCGAACACGAGGCAAGACACTCAGAACCACCCTGTCAATCTTTACGATTGATTGATAACGACAAAACGAGTACTACGTACTACGCAGCATCCATACAGCCAAAAAATAACTATTTAGCATCGCCTGTCACAGCGTGAGAACTTGTCATAACTTTAATTAGAAATGGTCTATTACAGTCATCTATTTTGATACACGCATCCTCATAAAGAACGGTAAAAATAACAATAAACATCAGCAACAGATGCGCTGCGAGTCGGGTCAAACATAGGATGTGCACGTAATTGTGGCGAGTGGACAGACACAGCACACAATGAGGGGAATTGGCCAGTGCGATTGTTGTGCGACCCACGCCCGCGCCCATCGGCATTGATTCAATCAACGAGTTTTAACAAACAAATGCGTAGCGAACCGTAACTGCTTTGCGTGGATCGTTGCATATTGTTACATTACATCACTTAACGTATCCGATCTGAATATATTGCCATTATTAGGAATGCTTCTCGCACACTTAACACAAACACACACGAAATAATTTTGAGAATATATATAGTTATAGTTTGGGTATTTGTATTTTGTATTTAAGCAAGAGGATAAAATTACAATTTAGCGCAGTCTATATGAGGTCGTTACACCGCGTGTGTAGTGTGGCATTCGCCGACTGCGTTTGTAATACAAAGGAATAGAAGATGTTTTAAGTAAAACAAAATATTTTTATGAATGAGTAAAGGCTTGCTTCTATGGACATGTAGAAGGAATGGCTTGATGAAACAATGTTGATGAACGCGGGTGTCTAGGGATACCAAGGTTCACCTATCTTCACCAAACGGGTCAAGTACTGACAGATAGAGGGTTTGAAGCCTCCAAAGCCGGCGTGCAGGTATAAACAGAGCGATGAATGTAAAAGACGCAGGGCAGGTCTATAAGTATATAGATGATTGGTACTCGATGTTCTCTGCCTACCCTGTAAGGGGCCTAACTATAATAATAATTAATAATAACCAAATTAATTTATGATGACCTTTCTTCAAAGGTCATCGAGTGGCGACCGCGTCTCGATAAAAGGACCGTAGAAAGCCCTCCTACCAGATGGTCTGGCGACCTGAAGAACACGGCTTAAAGCTGCTGGATTCGCAAGGCCCAGAACCGGAAGGAGTGGCGCCGATTAGGGGAGGCCTATGTCCAGCAGTGAACATCTAGAGGCTGACGATGATGATGATGAATATATTACATCTGATTTGATCTGAATATATTACAATTGTTATAAAATTATCTCGCGCACTTGTCACAATAGGAGGCAATTAGGAATAGGAGACAATTTTGGAAATAATGTAACAATTTGACTTCGGAGACCAGAATGATAATTCTTTCAATGTTTTAAGCCGTAATTAACATTTTCTGAACTTCGTCTTCTGTAACTGTTACAAAGTATCACTTATCCATGCTCTTATCCATGTTTTTATTCAAACTCAAGGGTAGGTTCTATTACGTCACAATGACAAGTTTAATGCTCTAGAGATTATTTGTCAGCTCTGTTTAAGACTAATATCTTCATTTCACATTAGGGACTAAACTTCGTTGTACAAATTTTAATGGCTTTAGAAATTATTTTCTCTATCGCCATTATTCCCATTTTCGAGTTCTATGTTGCTTTTTTCTTGTCTACACTTCCCGTTTCTTACTTCGTTACCTCGATTATATAAAGATATATTCAAACATTCCGGATTGTGACAACATAAAGCGTTTAGAATATTCATATCGTATTTACGACTTTTCTCAGTATTCTTCCCGACAACTTTTATACTGTTTCTAATTTTGGCACAATTACAAAAATTCCTAACACTGTTTTTTTAGCTATCTTGTAAAACAACATTATTTACCTTAACACGCTAAAATATCATAAAAACAAAACGGTTATAGTATTTATATTGTATTTACGGCTTTTCTGGGTATTGTCTTCGATAATATACATATACTGTTGCAAATTTTGGAACAATTGCAAAAAACCCTAACACTGTCTTCTTGGCGATCTCTGTATAACAATAAAATTTACTTTAACATGCCAAAATATTGCAAAAATAAAAACGTTAAGTAACGCCCAAGATATGCACAACAATAATCCAGGTCAGCCAAGGAGTGTATTTTCGGCCACGAGTGCCATACATCTAATGTCAAACGACATCTTGAGAAGCGACACGGATGAACGGATATGCCAATTCCGAGCCGACGGGGCGCTAGGCGACCCAGCTATCTTATTCAATTATCGATTTGACGGAAGTGAATATACTCCACCGAAGCGTGAGCGTGTACCGCCTGGACGTGTGGACGGATCCCATTTCCTATAAGTAGTCATCACATTAAACTGCAACTTATACCGCCTCATCCTATTTTTGCTCCAAACCTTTTTAGGTAGGTCGTCATAATACTAGAATGCATTCCAATACAAAACCTTTTAATTCAATGGAGTATTAATCTTCTGACAATCTAGTACTGGGAGACGGTATCATCCTGCAAGTGGAGGAGTATTCCACCACACTGTCACAGTATGGATTGATAGGGATACTGATTTTCTGGCCGTCCCGTCTGGAAGATATCTAAGGATTTTTTTAAGGCTCTCGTAAAAATTTAACAAGTGTATTTTAAGGATAGCCATAGGAAACGACTGCTTACAGTTCTTGTACATATATATACTCATACTGCTAAGATGGGATGCCCTCAAGAAAATTTTGGCACTAGAGATGACCCAAACAACGTTTGGAGTTCGTTCTCAATTTTCAATCCACTCAAGGTTACAAACAAATTATTTAATATTTTACGCCTCTAATCATCATCATCACACTTTTAATGTTGGTAACTAATTAAAGATACTTATTCAGCATAACAGGCTGCAGGCAGATGCTGGATGCGACAGACCAAGGACGCGCGATGGCGCTCATTGGGGGAGGCCTATGTCCAGCAGTTGACTAAGATAGGCTGATGATGATGATGATTCAGCATAACGTGTAATTGAACAAAGAGTTTTAGAGTGTACAGTTATTGTTGATTCTAGCGGTATCTGACATGGCTGCTGTTGCATCAACAATATTTTTATTTTTCTTGCAGGATTAAACTGCAACGCTGGAATAATTAAAGTGACAAGCGAACTAAGAGCGTCTGGTGGGTTTAATAGGTACAGAGAAAAATTGCGTTAGCGTAAGACGACGTTCCTGGACTAATTATCCGTCATAAACTTTCTAGAAATTAATTATATTTTCCAACACCTGCTGTTAGTAAGGAATTCTTATATTTTTAAAAATAAAAGTCGTCTACCATTATCAACTGGACTATCATCATATCGAGTGTTTTTTTTTATAATTCTTCCAAAAATAATTTCTTAATATCGTATTTATAAACACGAAAAAAAACAACATTGACACGTTGGTGTAGTGATTAGTGAACCTGATTGTGGCCCCGTAGGTCTTGGGATCGATTCCCACCCAGAATAAGTATTTGTGGTGAGCACATATTTTTTCTGTCTGTGTAAAAAAATATCTTTATAAGTACGTATAAATGTATAAATGTAGTTTATAAGCTGTCTGGTTACCATAATATAAGCTCTCTTGGTGCTCGCTTTAGATCATGTGGCGATGAGTGTAGATATTCCGCCATATACCTAATAATTATTATTTTCGTGACTCTATATTTAACATTTATCCAATTATTATAACCTAATACATGGTATTATCAAGAAACACATAAGCAATACTGATTCCATAGTTGTTTATAATGACTGATAGAAATTCCATTTTCAACTCTTTCAAATTCCAAATAAAGTTGTTTATGCATCACCCGTCAAGTAATTAAAGCAGCACCGTCGATGTTAACAGTGAATGAATTTCAGAATATCCAGAACAACTTCAAAGCGCCGATTACAGGCTTGCTCAAAGCGCTTCGTCGTTTAAAAGCTAACAGAGAATTAATTTGCCAATAGAGCATACTCACAAAGGAGCTCTGATGAGCTCCTGTCCGAACCTATCCATGCCTTACTCATCGTTTACGGAAACTACATAATAGTATCCATCACAATGTCTTATGTAACCATATTTTAAAAAAATCACGCCTGTACTCCCTGAAGGAGTAGGCAGAGGAGTGTAGTACATTCACTATATTCTTAATATACCCACCTATATTTCAAATTATTAATATTAATATAATACATCAACCAAAATATTGAGTTGTAAGGTTTCATTTACACTATATTCATTTATATTGGATCTTATAAAATGTACAATTCATAGTTGGATAATGAGAAGATGTCTCACCTAAATGTACGATTTATTTAGAAATAGACATAATTACCGACATGGTTGAGCATATTAAATAAACCCAGAGAGCAATATCAAGGGATAATAGTCGTAATTAGACTCCTGAGGTCCTGAGGAACAGGTAGACGCCTCGAGCGCGGCCACCCACCACGGTTCATCTACCACGAACTGGGATGGAATTAACAACACCTTGATTTACTTTGATAACGTCAGTGTAATGCCTGGCGCGGCTTGATGTGTATCGGACGATCTTAAAGGATTATTCTAATGTTTTTTCATCGGCTGCTTTGAATTACTCCTTTGGTAACAGAGCAAAATAATTTTCATTTGTCCCATTAATTTTTTAATATCTTTGAATTAAGGTCATGCATTGTAACTACAACGCTGTTAAAAGTGAATACATTTTAATACATATACATTTAATATGTGTATACTTATATATTAAATATAATTTTATAGTTTCACAACTAAATTTAAAATGATTACGTGCCTACCCCAACTTCTCATCATCACTTGGGTTGACTGGTAGAAAATGCCACTTGGCATAAAGTCCGCCTTTTGTTACCAACATTAGAGCATAAATAAATAAATAAATAAATGAAAAAATTGCAACCTTATTTAACAAATATGGAATTACCGATATCAAACCCTTAGTGAATAATATACAAGGAATTCATGTCTACGGTAGCAAAAATGATGTCGAGTCTGAGTGGCATCAATTAGGTAATAAGCAGTGGTTAAATACTAACTCGGCAGATTTTTATTATGAAGTATATAATGATTTTGACTCAGGTGGCTGTAAGCACTTCGAAAATGTCTCAAAATTCTGACTGGCATTTGTTACAATATCGATTTGAAATGCAAATGTTGTTTTCTATGTATAATGTTGTAAAAAATAAGCTACGTAACAGACTTTCTATTGGCATGTTACACGGCATGATAATGGTTCGGTTCACGTTGCAACGGAATGGTGGGTCTTACAGTATTTTACATCCATGCTTAGAAATGTTAAAATTATTCAGTGTAAACATGTATGACTCTTAGAAGCTTATGATAATGACATAATTCTTGAAATATTAGATGATATAGAAATCAAGAATATTAGAAAATGTTGCTTAATGAGATATTATTTATTATTTTTAATTTATTATTAATTTGTTGGTATTTGATTATTTATCAATTATTTATAAATGATTATAATCATATCAATTATTTTATCAATAACAAATTTCTAGGGAATCTCGCAATAGTTGTAAGGATTATAAGGGTGTTTGGTTGGAGCTCTAGGTAAAAAAAAATTTGAGAGTTAGTAACACTGTAAAGATTGAACTGTTGCCTTGACAGCCTTGACTTTTAATTAATAAGTTAAATTATAACAGAATGTTTGTAATGTTATAAAAGTCGTCTGCGTTGACTACATTGGCAATAACCAATTTTTTAATATTTGTTAATAAAAAGTGCTCTCGAAGAAGATTGAAGGAAAAGGAATATCTTGAAAGTAAATAGGATGTCTTTGGATACCGTGCCAAAAGAAGTGAGGGGACTCCGAGCTTGTTTAGTTTGTTCTTTAATAAAGGTGATTTATTTTTAATCACACTAAATCTACTACTCCTGGAAAAGCTTTATACCGACCTGAATTGAATCGTTTCAATTGACGGCCTTAGAGAATGTACCTAATAGTAATGTACCTAATTTAGTCTTTATTAATAAAAACATACTACGCTCAGTCCAATTTAGACAATTCACTTGGTGAACACATGCAACACACTTACTTATGCTTTAGATAATCACCAATTATGGTGTTTCACATCCTACGTGACTCCTTATTCAATGTAATGTTTTATAAGTTACAATTTATACCAACGAAATAACCTGTAATTGACTGCATCAATAGCAAGCATTTTAATCGAATTGGCATTCTATTTTCAAAACCGGTTATAATATTATCATCAAAGCAGGTCAAAAATTCATTACAAAAAGAAAAAAATTAAATGATAACACAAAGCTATTTGTTGTTTGCTTGTTTGAATGAGTCATCAAATTGAATAATCGCTAAAACTGAGGAGAATCATTTCATTTTTAACATACAAAATGTAGCTTTTGCAATCATTATGCATCATTTATTCCAGACATTTGACCAGTTTGAGTATGATGGATGTGACAACTGCGATGAGTTTCTCAGAATGAAGAATAATAAAGATCATGTTTATGATTGTACAAGCAACAATTTCGACGGGTATGTTTTGTAACACTCAATATTTGTTCAGTCAGGCAATAATTGTTGTAGTATGATGTTCATCAAAAACTGTAAAGACAAAACCATTTGTATGGCTCAAAATAGTGGAAACTAAACCAAAAGTCCTCATGATACCATTACTCTGACAATAATTTTATTATATTAGACTGATAACTATGAAGAAATAAAAACATTGGCAGTAATTATAGTATTAACTATAAAGTATATTAGTAAATCTACCAATGTATTTAAAAAGAAAGTAATAATGTATATTACAGAAAACTCTGCGTAAGGTACAAATGGACTAAAATAGATTAGTGCAAGAATATTGGAAAGTATGAAAGTAAAATGTTTTGTTTGTTTTGTGTATTGTGATGTTTCGCTCACCGTGTTTCATTTTTTGTACATAGATTAGCTTAAGTTTTGTCTTACAAGTGAAATTCTGTAATTTGTTAAGACAATAAAAAATCTTTAAACCGAAACAGAAACCGATTTAACTGAAGAATTGTTTTTCAACAGCAGACAAATTTACAATATCTAATGTAGGGTACTCACATTCTATTTTTACGTTCAAAAACATATTTTCCGCTTTCATTAAATGTCATTTTTGCTCTTTCCTGTTAGAAGTGACCACCTGCGTCAGAAAGCCAGACGTATACAATGAAGATAAATTATTCATTACTTAGTTAAGAGCTACTGTGGGTTGAAGTTCGCTTACTAACAAGTGCTTTAATTTGCGTCGGCAACCACCGGCCGCAGCGATGGGCTTGTGTTATTGCTAAACCGAGCAATGAAATTGTCGCCTACTAATAATAGTACGACTAAATATCGTAAAAACCGGCATTAGTGTCGAAAGCAGTTTTATTGTGAAGTACTAACAAATAACCACAAATAATAATTACTAAACTGAGCTGTGGAATTGTCGTGTAATTATTGTGCGACCATAAATGTCGTAAAATAGTAACGTTTTTAAAGAACTTTCAAAGCGTTTAAAGCACTTTTATTTATTGAGAAATATGTATTTTTTGGAATATCAATTTCATGCGACGAAACAAATGTGAAATATTCGACAAGCTTAAAAAATTCAAATTTTATCAAATAGCGTTATAATTGTCATTTGAACATATAGCGTTACAACGCTACTACTATATACATTTATTTTATTTTTATTATTTGACTGCCTCGTTGGTCGCGTTGGTTGCAAGTGTGACTGCCGATCGGGAGGTCGCGGGCTGGATTCCCGGGTCGAACACTACAAAAAAAATTCTAATTTAGATTTTCTAGTAGTGGTTCAGAGTCTGGACATGTGCC
>DWMG01001735.1:0-14554 GCA_018244855.1 Elbella merops | reverse complement strand
CAGTAACAAAATAATATTAAATACACACACTAGCGCCGCCTACAGATTGTATAAGAAATGTTATGTTGAATGTATGTATTATCTGTGCAATACATAGTCGTTGAGTGAAAGGATTGCACACTGTGTTTCAATTCACACACACACAAACTCACGAATATAATCCATCGATTTAAAAACTCACAACCAATCAATCAAACAACACTCAACCCCCCTCTCCCACACATGAGTTAAGTGATTTAAAAAGATCACAAATCATTAGCTGGTGCCCTCCTACCCCTTGCACTTCAACCCCGACACACATAGCAACATGTTACACCTATGGATAAATCGATGGTGTTGGCTGTGGCGCGCGGCGGGGCGACGACCCCAGCCAGCACCGGTGGTGACGTAAGGGACAAGGGCGGGGGGTAGAGAGTAGGCTACTTCGATGAGACAATCATGTCAGTAATTAGTTTGGTGCACTTGTATTCGGACACGTTACGAATGATATCGTGTCAATCAATTCTCTAATGTTACCAGATAATGGCTGACGGTTCACATGCAATTAACTTGACTTAAAGTAACACAGCGAACTAAACTTGAGACAAATTAATTGCGCCTTTGTGCGTGTGTACATATGTACTAAGTTACACTGAATATGTTAAGCGACAGTATATTAAACTGAGTGTATTAGGTTCGAGCCCTACTTAAACAAATATTTACATAGAGAAAAATAAACGTAACATTACGCCTGTAAACGCTGAAATCATGTTTCACCAGTCACTTTCACGTCCCAGGAGTAGACGGTGAGCCTATTGTCGTGCACTTACATAAACATCGACATTAATTCTCTCTCTTTCATCAGAATAAAAACGGTTAAGTCCATAGTCTGCCAAGTGCGGACTGACAGACTGGACCAGCACATACACACATTCTATCTTAACACGTTGCTGACCGGTCGCGAGTTAACTCGTGTTTTCGTAGCCAAGCGTGGGTGACCGACCGCCCACGAATAAACTCGTGATAAACTTTATTTAACATGTTTATTGTTTTCACGGCGCAATGCTGGAAATCTTGTAGTGTAATTATTTGTTCTGCATACCTCAAGTTGTATCTCGCTTGTGAGACCGGCCAAGTTTCGTTCTTAGTATCCGGCCCTAATTATACCCAGACAGGAGCTAGATCTAGACGAGGCAATGGTACCATGTTTATATAAATGTACGGTACCTATCCGCGAGAAAGTAAAATAAGATATAAAGAATTTCTACTGGAAGTAGCCGGAGAATTGATAACTGTAGTTTCCAAAAAATGCAGCACTGCACCTGACAGTTTTCGAAGATCTCAAACAGCTCCTTCTAAAGATCCACCCTCGGCTTTCCGGTCAACTAAGATACCACGTCTTAGAAAAAATAGTTACTGCCGGAAAAACAAATCCTAACTTAGGAAATTTCCAAATGTTAACTAAATACAATTCAGTAACAACTAAATACAATTCATTTCCAAATGTTAACTAAATACAATTCAGTAACAACTAAATACAATTCATTTCCAAATGTTAACTAAATACAATACATACATTCAAATATTTTAGAAAAGTTGCCGGTGAGCAATGAGTTAGCACTGTATAAACACACAAGAGACATCAACTTTAAAACATAGTGACTCCCCCCCCTTTCCCTACATAAATTCTCTCTCTGCACAATACACACACAAAGAGAACCATAATTACCTGCCCCACTACCCCATCGATTGGCCGGATTCACTATGACCCCGCGACCGACCCACTGACCCCAGCGCCTCTCCGCGCTGCGATTCGTGACGTGCCAACGCATCAGTTGCAAGTGCGTTGTACATGGATATATAATTATGTATGTATGACCAGAATGATGAATGTGAAAGAAGCACGTCAGCTCTGTGAGGGTAGATATATGTGGAGCTCGACGCTCGCCGCCTATTCCAATTGAACAACAGTGGGAACTGGACGTTCCTTCGGGGCAAACAAACACATTTGTAATCTACCTAATGTTGCACATGTCTAAAGGCGAGGGTGGCCACCTACCATCAGGTGGATGGTCCACCATGGCTCTCTCTCCCATCTATTTAGTATCTGTTAATTATTGCGTCGCGAACTGTCTCCGAAGTCCGATGATCGAGCTTGATCAACGATCCAGTGCATTTATTTATTTATATCATTGAACACCAACACAACGAACACGGATTTAGACTAAATACTATAGAATTTAAAAATATTCAATGTCATCAGTAAAATTATATGCCGTAGTAAACTGCGTACGAATCCAATGAGCGAGTATCGGATACGACTAGAGTTTTGCACACGAGTAGGTGGGTACATACAAACGGACAGTGCACATTCAGTGCAAACATAATCACAGAAAATATTGGTGAAATAAATTTTAAATATAACCGCACATAGAAGTTCATTACATAACAGATAAGCGGATCTGTTCAACACAGGCGTAACCAGATCACACACACCAGGCGCACGGCGCAGTTACAAACATCTGGGCAGTGGACGCAAGAAGAGATAATGCGAATTACGTAAAAACGTAACATAACGCTTATAATCCCCGAATGGGTAGGCCTCGATCGAGAGGTTGCAAGCGCAACAGCTCATCGAGAGGTCCTGGCTTTAAATATCGGCTCCGGTATCTACTATTGGATTGTTACAACTTAGATTTTTTACTCGAAATTTCCAGTAGTAACTCGGAGTGTGGATCTGTGTCGGGGTGTATGGCACCAAGCTCAACACCTCGTCCTTGGTGGCGCTTAAACGTAAGTGGTGAAACGTAGGGTGTACTACACTCCTCTGGCTACCTGTTCGGATATTACGGGCGTGATGTTAGGTATTAAAGTAATAATTTTGGTAGAAAATTGTCATAAAAAAACAAAATCTCATCCCCCCCCCCTAACCACACCTGCTCACCCTCCACGAACACCCCTCCGAACGCTTATCGACATGGTCAGGTGTAATCATAAAATCGAATAAGACCTGCGCTGCGCGCGCGGTCGCCTCGCTAACGATAAGGGCACTCTCAGACCTTTTCTACTGTACGTATTGGTGCGTTTTTATACGCACAAAGATTTCCGACTACGTGGATATTGTTCCCCACGTGCGTTTCTGTGTGCCGCCTATATGTATTTATTTACTTATTGTCACACCAAAAGCGAAACACAATGTTTACAAGACGTTTGTCACAAGACCGATTACAGGTTGATTACGAAATGCCCCGAGTACTTGACGACAGAGAGGCATCGAAGCAGCTCGTGGCCTACTGTTACAAATCTTTCCACGGCAGGCACGCCCTTCAGAAAATAAGTACACGACTGCGAAGATGAGAAGCAGACTACAGGCAAATATGTACGGCAATTCTTTCTGTTTTCCACAAGAAATAACTGACCTCAATGTTTCTTCGTTCAGCCAAATCAAGTTTCCGAAAGCGTTCTCACTCGCGACAACCAGCGGGGAGCATTTGGCACAGTGCGGTTTGCTCACATCTTCAGATATAATTGGTATTTTCTTCAACATGTAATCAACTACCATTCTAACATTTGTAAGCCTCAACACTGCTTCTTGTATACTTTCAAGTGCTGATATTTCACGTTCGCAATTAGATTCTGCATCCGTCTCTACGTCAAAATCTTCATGCTCTGCCGTTTGGTCATCTATCCCACGATTCGTACTAAATTAGCAGTGATCATTCTCTACATGGTGGAATTTGTTCTTCACACAGTTTGTCGTATCATCTGTTCTATGATTAGCCAATTCTTTGAACTCCGGTTTCAATGACGATTCCATCTTTTTAGATCTCCTAAAATTGCTTAAATTGTTGGATTTCATCGGGCTGATCTTGGCAGTTTTAACACCCTCGTCCGATGCTATTATTATCTATTGGCCCGTACTCAAATCAAGCTTTCTGTCCTTTTCTAAGTAATATATCTTCCCTGTAGTCGGTTCCATGTATTAGACTATTCGTTTTTTCATCAACATTGGTTGATTAAGGATTTCCATTGGCTATGTTATCGTCTACTAAATTTGTTCTATCAATGTATGTATCGGTTTCCATTTCTTGACATTCTATTTCATCAGTCTAATTGTTTAAATGTATTGAGTCATTTTCTAATGTCGACACCATACTATGTTTTGTGGTATCTTCTACAGGCGCGAACGGCTTTGACTTATGCGCTTACTGCACTGCAGCGCTGACACGAGTACAACAACAACAACAACAACAACAACAACAACAACAACAACAACAACAACAACAACAACAACAACAACAACAACAACATCAACAACAACAACAACAACAACAACAACACAAGTACACGTGCGTATGCCAAAACACGTAGAGGGCCGATAATACGCCTGTCTGAAAATGCCCCAAGACGCGGGGCGTCGGTACGCCGTCGGGAACTCGATACGCCTAGCGGGTGAAACCTTAGCGGATCACCCCGCAGTCGATAGCGGCTAATCCACCGCGAGGTTTGGTTAAATGCGTCCTCCATCAGGTGTTGCCAACGCAATGTCCGCGCTTCCGTCGACAAAATTGTGACTGATCAAAAACGGTGTAAGTAGCCTTGAAAATATTCGTCAATTTTTTATTTACGAATTATATCTTGGGATGTCCCCACACAGGGCTATTTAATCCCAAAGGCAACACCGCGAGAGGTTGTCTTATAGTAACCGGAAGGCTGATAAACTACAGATATACACATTACTATACACCCACACGCGCGCACGCACGCACACACGCACGCACACACACACACAAACCCAGACCCATTTTACGATTTTTGTCTGTCTGTTACAGCTAATCTCTGGAAATGCTGGTCAGATTTTGGCGGGACTTTCATTGGCAGATAGCTGATGTTATAAGGACTAATTTAGACTATTTTAATATTAGAACAAGTCTTGACTCCCATGCGAACGAAGTCGCGAGCACAGCTAGTCGTAACTTAGTGAAGATCGAGCTGAGTGGCGCGGCAGAGAGATCTGCGTCCAGCAGTGGACGGGGGCAGCCTGATGTATGTACATATATAATAAGTAATTTTTTATAAATTATACCCGTCTTTAATTGAAAATAACTTGTAATCGAATTAATTAATTGACGACATATCTTTAAGATTAAATAATTTATTATTATGAAATTTTTATCATTGCTATCGACTTGGAACATCTGTTATGATACATATCGGCTGAATTATAATTATTAATATATAAATGTAATAAAAACGCCCGTGTTTATGCACTATGTAACTGTACTCCACCTGATCTGGATTTCCATTAACACGCTGTCGCCCATCATCAGGCCCCATTCCCGCCCTCAATCCGGGCGCCCAGCGTTGCGCCGCGAAGCCCCTCTCGGCCACGGCGCCGGCTTACGTACATAGGTATATAATATGTATGTACATATGTAATCCGACACGCCAATGCTCCGATTTGTGTGTATGGAGGGCTCGTTTCCTGTTCGATATGTAGGTGCAGTCGTTTATCGTGTAAAATTGTGAATACGACGTGTTCGAATGGTAGGTAGGTATATGTTATATGCTTTGTTCGTATTCGTAGTGAACGTACCAATTACAACATAACTTGATAGAAACAGGTTCAATACCTATACTGTATATGTATACAGGAATATATATGTAAATATACATACACGTGTATGAGTTAGGTAACAATAAATGTGAGTCGGCTGGGGTAGGCGCGGTGAGGCGGGGTGAGATGAGGCCACCTACCATACAATTATCCGTGTAACCCAAGGGCACGAGCGCTTTACAGTAGTACCATTGGAGTATAATCGCAGAAATAGTGAGATAGAGTCGTACAGGTCTGACAGCAGTAGCTACACGCGGTCACTGGGCGATATTGGGAATGTGGAGGATGTAAACTTGTTGGGCGATACTGCCCCTTTACTAATTAGACGAAGCTTATAGACGAACTTACCTGCATAAGTACTATTCCAAAATATTATTGAGTTCTCTCATTTAAAATTCGTGCCCACTAACTATAAGGCAAAAATAGACTCACTCTTTATTATATAGGACCTATAACATATCTGGTGAAACGTAGAAATATTCTAAACCCGTCTGCTACTCGTTCGGGAAAATACCGGCGTAATATTACAATTACAACATATAAATAAAAGCGTTTAGCAACCGCATCGAAAACTCTACGGAATCAATAGACTATAATATAACATGTACAATGCTTACAAAATAATGCTATGTTTGTTGAATCCAAGCTTGGGCTATCTGCACAGTGGCGTCAGCAGTTCCCAAGCGAGCCGCGGTGAGGGGCGCGTCGCACACTTGACACGTATTACTAGTACTTCACGTTCATCGGCTGCAACGAGTCAGTCCAATGGGTGTTCCATGTTGGAATTGGAGCATTAGCTTTGTGTTTTAAAATCTTTATGATTGAACTAGCTGTGCCCGCGACTTTGTTCGCATGGGAATCAAAACTTTTTCTAAAATTAAAGTGGCCTAAGTTACTCCTTATTACATCAGCTATCTGTTAGTGAAAGTCTCGTCAAAATCGGTCCAGCCATTCCAGATATTACCCGGAACAAACAGACTGACAGACAGACAGACAAAAATTGTAAAAAAATATTTTGGTATATGTACCGTGTATACATACATATGCATTTAGTAAAAAGTAGGGATGTGCTGACTATAACTTTGGCCGATCAGCCGACTAGCCGATTAATTGGTTGTAAAGAGGCCGACTAATCGGCCAAGCCGATCACGGTTTCGGGGATTTCCCCTGACGCTTCGTTTACAGTTAATTTTTTTTAAATAAATGTGTTTGTGTAAAGTTAATACTGTTATTATTAGTTAAAGTGAAACTGTTCAATTACAATTTAATTATGTCGAATAAAATATCTCGTGTACGAAATTTTTTGAACAATTGGGCGAACGAAGGTTCCGGCAAAGTTAACTGTAACCAATGCCATATGATAATTTCTCGTGATGGGCGGGGAAAAGCAGCAATTACCACAAGTATGAACAACTATATTAAATACCGACATCCGACCCTGATATCTCAGTTAGGTTCTGCAATCAAATGTTCGACCACAGATAATTGCTCCAAACAAAAGAACTACAGTGCCTACTCCGTCAACTTCAGTGTCATCAGAGGTCAGTTTATGTCAGAAAAGCGGACAAAATATGTACAATGGTCACGTGAAGACTAAAGATCAAGAGACATCAATACTGCAATAGGTGAGATGATTGCACTCGACAACCAGCCATTGTCTCGAAACTCGATGAGAAAAGTCAAACCAAAATATAACATACCGGGCAGAAAGTATTTCACAGAGAACATTATTCCTCAACTTTACGAAGAGATTGAGTCTGAAATACGAAAAGGAGTGATGAGTTGCGCTGCAATTTCAGTCATTACTGACATGTGGAGAAATATAAATAACGTAGAAAGTTTTTGGAGTTTTACAGCTTTTACTGGTTTGACGAGAGTTTGAAATATCTTCACCCAGTATTGCCAATGAAACATTTCTCTCAAACACACGCTGCCTGTAATATAAAAAACTGCTTAGAAGAAATTCCAACTTTATGGGATATACTAGATACGACCAAAATTCACGCTGTTGTACGAAGCAACGGCAGAAATGTGACGAAAGCAATCGATGATAAATCAATAGTGCTTTAAAACATGATGCCATAACACAAATACTTGTAGAATAGTAAAATATGTAAGACTGATTATAAAATAATTATATTAATAAACAATTAAGGCGCTTTTTGTAATTCCCCCTACATATATTTTATTGACAAATACATACAGAGTAAAAAGCTGGGTACTCTGCGCTCTTTGCCGTATAGTCGCCGACTAGTGGCCGACTACGACAGTGGCCGGATAGTCTGCTTTACCGACTACTATAGTTACTAGTTACTAGTACTGATATTTATATATTTACAATGACGATATATTTTCAAAATTTTCAACACAATCTATTAGGTCAACGATTTGCGATCTCCATGGGAACGTTAGATATTCACCTATCATCGATTGGTTTCCACATTTGGCCGCCTCTTGGGTGCTTATCGATTTTATCAAGACGGGGATCAGAACTGTATCGTGGACACAGTGTTCGAGAGGAGTCATTAATCGGATGCCCTTAATAGTTTTCTTTATAACCGCGATTGTTCCATAGAAGGAGATCTCTCAGAACGGCCGCTGTTGGATGATCACTGAGAAAGATGTCATCAGACTACTGACTGACTAGCTTAGAACTATGGGAGAGGTAGTAAGTCACTCCATAGGAACATAGCTTTTAATCTAGGACAAGCCTGCGTAGTGCAAATCTACATTAATAAGCACAATTTGTATTTTTCACTTAAATTTAATTTTGTTAACCAATAATTATGCACATTTCTGTTATATAGGTATTGTTATGATGACCTTCAATGACAACTTCTTTTTTGTAACTTAATGACGGGTAAAGCGAGTCATGCAAATGATCTGTGTAAGACGTAGGTAAAGCCCAATGTAATACAAGTACTCACTGTACATCGGACTATCTCTGACGATTTAAAATAACATGGCAAGTTAAAAAACAATGAGTTGTGCTCGAGCTTTCTTGTAGCCGGTTAATAGTTATGATTAGAAACGAGATAAAATCAGCTGTGTTGATTTATAACGTGCGCGTCGCTGCGGCCCGGCCGGCCTTGTTACACCGATTTGTCAAAAACTATCTCTACATAATTAAATACGTCCAGCTGTCTGTTATAAGCTTGTTGACCTTTGGCTCTCCTGTTTATTTCTCAATTCACTTATTGATGTTCCATATTATGACATCTAACAATTATAATGCAAATAGTCATCATTTATTGCATAAACATTTTTTTTGTTAATGTGCAAGAGTACGTAGCACAAAGTACCTACCTATATTGTTCCAGTGACTGATAACTTGGCGATGTTGTAAAATTATTATTAAAGTAAGTAGTTTCAAATTTCAGTATGCTCGTGTTTTCCTTGCAACGGGAGAAAGAGCTATTATATGAGAGTTTTAGGAAAGACATTTCGGGCGCATTGAAGTATTGAAATATATAAGAAATAGTGAACAGTTAGTAATTGCGAGCTTTGCTGCGTACACTCTCGCACCATATGCTGTATGCCCAACAATGGCCGACAAGTAGAAAAATGGGACGGACACTTCGGTTTTTCGTTTCAATAATAACAAACAGCCTGAATTGTTTATACTCGGTCATAAAAAACGACCATAACTTATGCCGTCGTGAATACAAGCGGGGTAATAATTAACAAGGTGACAATTCCACTAAATTATGATACACAGAAGGTTTTATTTAAAAATTTTATGTGTTTTCTTTTACCTACGTGTACTTTTCACTGTTTTCATATAAATTTATTCACGCAAACAACAATTGGTACCTACATAAAATATTACTGAATTTACAAGGTACTTAACCCAGTTTTTTCTATGTCGTCGCAGGAATAAAAATATCTAATTAATTTTGTAAGCCTTTAAATTGGTATATACCTATCAGAATGTAGCTTTTTCACTACAGCAGAAACGTAACATCACGCCTGTAATCCCCGAAGAGGTAGGCAGAGGAGTGTAGTACACCCCCACGTTTCACCAATTACGTTTAAGTCCCACAATGGAATAGGTGGTGAGCCTATTTCCATATATCGGGCACACATCGAGACGACACGAAGATTTTGTGACATACTGTTTTATATAGAATTCTAAGTTAGTTTTTTAATAGTAGCTTTCGTTTATATGTATATGAGAAATTATGTATATACTTTACTTCTTTCATATTTACCTACGCCTTAAATTTTATTTTTTCAATTTCATGTCTAATTTTTACACAGTCATATCTAATAGGTACATATTTAAGGCAATAACTGAAACATTTATTTTGTGAATGTCTTAGACAAAAAAGTATAATAAGATTTGAAGCCTGACCCACCGAAAATCAAATCCGAGACCCCTTGCTTACTAGACTATAATTATAAGTGATATACTTATCAATCCTATAATAAAATTAATAAGATTCGATGATTAGAACTTTAACAATAAAGTTTAATAAACAATAGCGTCTAACACTAAAAGTAAAGTGTAATAAAATTAAAATCCGTCGTCCACATCAAATAACAGTCTATTCTTGTTCTTTTCGTATAACGTTTAAGATCTTCAGTAAATAAACCCGGCGAGCAGTCGCGTTTGATATTCGAACCACATCATTCCAAATAAATATATATGTATACGTATTTCGATCCAAATAAATAAAGTTCATACACAGAAAACTGTTACATACATGTTCTTGTTTGAGAAATAAGATCGATATTTAAACCTTTTTTAAGTGAAAGTCCCATGTAATTATTATTTATTTCTTCAACAAAAACTCTCCTCTCTAGCCCTCACACTTGTACACGTATGCAACGCGCAGGTTGATGACCTATAAAAAGGCTTCCTGTGTACACGAAGTAGTTGTGATACGAACCCTCTTTAGAGGAGACAACGTATCTTTACTAGGCGTCTGCGACGTTCATAGTCAAAAATTCTATTGTTGTTTGACGTACAACATTGTTATTATTGTTGTTATGAAAATAAATTATTACGCCTAATATCATTAAGAAATTTTTGTCACAAGAGCTGAGATAAAAACTATTGATCAACAATTTTAGATTTCCTAACACATATCAAGCTTATATTTCACCGACGGGTAGGTAGAGGAATCTAGTTCACACCCACCATTCATCAGTTATGTCAGCTGTCCCATCATGGAAAGGCCTGAGCTTGTTACTTCGCCATGTTATTGAATATTGAATTCCAGTTATTCGTAAGTCCAAGTAGTCTAAAATTTACTTATAAAGAAACGTTATAAGAAAACGCTTTGGTACATTGTAATACCCTTAAATTAGATATATGCTGTACCGTAATAGTATTAGTTATATGCTGCATGGTAATACTATTTCTGTCTGTTATTTTTTACATCAAAAATATTTTACTAAATTTCAATTGATTCAAAACATAGACTAAGTTTTACTTATAAATATATGCCTTAAGAAAATGCTTCGGTACTTTGTAATACCTTAATATTAGTCATATGCCGTACCGTAATAGTAGTTATATGCTGCATGATAATATATTTATTAAGATTGTTTGAATGAATAAAGTAGGAGCTTGGAGTTTCGCGCTAAACGCAATAACTATACATCTCCGGCGCAGTAAAGTCATATTTCAAATCATCGCTAGTTGCACTACCAACTCACGTGTAGTTAATACCACTGGGGTGATAACTTTAAATTAACTGCTTTGCAATGTTATATAACTGCTGGTATTTATATTTATCGCTTTAGTGTTTTCATGAGCATTTCTGTTTGTGTCATTAACAGCATATTATATGTACCCGTTTCTTATGCACAAAACAGTCTCGGAAATGTTTTTAAGTTTGTTAGTATCTCTAAATATGTACTCATTTTCTAACTTCTTTGATATAGTTTTTGGGTAGCTACATTACTTTTTATATCTTGATTTAGACTTTCATTGCCTATTCCGTAAGGGATCTGGCATGAATATAATTATGTAGATATGTACATATGTGTTTTTGGCCTTTAGTGTTTACGCATTCATACGTCTACTCTGAGATACGGATTTATAAGTACATTAAATTTAATAATTGAAAAACAAAAATACGGATTTTATTTCAATCTTAACAAATTTCACTTATGTAGAAAATTTTGTTTTGTAATTGTTAAAGTGATGCAGCTTCCTTGAACAGAAAACTTCTTCACTAGACCAACACAAGACACTTTTTTAAGTCCACTATCTATTAAAAAACTTACAAAAAGTAACGCTATGTATAAGTCACAACCATTATTGCATGATAGATTTCTTTATTTGTAACCGCACTGTTGTATGCAACTTTAGAAACTTTTCAATCGACGCAGCTTATCAGGAATTCTAGTTTAGTGGAATAAAACTGAGTTACTTGAAAAAAACTATAGTATCATATAAACCACTTGCATGTAACTCGTAGCTTAGTGGCTTAGAAATCAGCCTACCACTCCTTAGTTGGGAATTTGTGTCCCCGTTCAAAACTTATGTACCCTTTTAATACTAAGTACCACTCTGGGCAACTTGCGCGCTTTAACGTTCTCTAAGTTGCGCGAAGTCTGACAAGTCCTTTTCGTTCCGAGCGGAGACCTGCACCCAATAGCAGAGCGATAAACTGGTTTGTTATTGGCTCTTGAAGTCTGACAGAAGTCATTGAGGCGCAGTCATACAGATGCTATGCAGTTTTCCGTTCTGTAATCCGGTTTTATTGAAGTGTTTTATGCTTTTTGAGGTTAGATAAATACACGGCTGCTCTGGATAGTTAAAAAAACCGTTGCATTACGCCTGTAATCATGAACATCATCAGCCTATCTCAATCCAGTGCTGGACATAGGTCTCCCCAAAAGGGCATTTATGCCCGTAATCTCCACGCTGGGCATGCGGGTTGGAGATCGCATAGCTTTTCGCACCGCCGACGCTGCTGCCCTTCGGCGGACAGGGTATTGAGCTGAGCCTATTTAGGCTGCGCTATACCGCAGTCAACCGGTCACCAGAGCCTCGTCTGTTATAACAGGCTCCTGAGATGGTGGTTGGAACCCCTTATACGCCTGTAATCCTGAAGCTAATATATGTAGTAGTATACTGTAGTCGAAAATTTCTGTAGTTTTTATAAAATACAGCTATTTGACCTAATAACTAGTGAAAACGATTTTTTCATGTGAAAGAAGTCCTAGTAGAGAAAATATTTATTGAAATCCTAGAGTTTAGAGCACAGACACGACGATGACATCGCGTCGCTCTCTTCTTGCGGATAATATTGAGACGAGAAATTCTCACTGCCGGTGGTGAATTGGCGCGAAAACTAACTCCACTTTATTAAATGCTAGAACTTCGAAATGCTTTAAGTGTTGTTTAAAATTTTGAATCAATATTTTTTTAATACACTTAATAATAGATCTTTCACGCCGCCCTCTTGTCTGAATATTATTACATAGAATATGTAGGTATTACATATGAAGCATAAATGAATAAATAAAGAAAAACGAACCAGTAAAATTTTTTAACAACTCATCAATAATTCTGGGCACCTAATAATATTGTTCGTACAGCTATGAGCTGTTTTCAGTTGTTTGTTTTATATACACCGTGATTAAAATTGGAGTCATGCTAAAAACTGGATTTTCATTTTAAGTTGGATTTCCGTCGCTATTTCCTGTTCTCTCAGTTTTTGTTTTCTTTCAATTAAAATCGTCTGCATTTACATGGTTCTGTCCGATTCAGCGCCAAGTGGTTTTTGGTGTTTCCTCTACTGACGACAGTGAATTAATCTACCTCATTTTTACTGTTTGGACGCCGTAAGCGGCGTCCCATTTACATCCTTTTCTTATTCATTATGTGGATTGTTCCTTGTTACTAGCCACTATTGTACGAGTACACTACCCACTTTCATTTCTTTTATCCGTTCCGGCTTTGTGTTTATATACGTGATAATAATAGGTTTTACAATATTCAATTGACTTGTTACTTAGTGGTTTGAGCTATAACTATTTGTTACGTCGAGGGAAAATGGTCTTTGTAATGTTTGCTTAAGTAAACTTAGCATTGTTAATGTCGCTTTTATTGCTTTCAATCGGTGCTGCATCTAATGAGTTAATCAATAGCGATGTACATGTAACAGTTGTAACACTGATATTTAATGTAAACATTATTAAATATTTTAAATCTGCTAACCCTTACATGGCTAGCTTAGCAATATATGACCTTAACTGTACTCATTCTAAGAGGAGACGTGTGTTTAGCACTGGGACATCAAATAATTGATGATTATGATGACGAAATATTTTACCTTTGAACCACCCGCTATCACAGCGCATTTATGTCTTTTTTATTGTTTCAATTTTTTTAGTTTTTTAGTACACCTAACAATAAAACAGTACCATAAATATAAGATAGAAATACATTTTAACTATAGAACTCTTCCAAGTAAATTTACGTTTTAAGAATCCAAAAGGGAATTAAATTCAATGGTTAATTTAAAAACATATGTACATAATTACTTGCGAACCTTTTTATAGGGAAACAAGTAATTTTTTTTTTAAAACGCCAGAGCTAGCGGCAAGTGGATGTAATCAGGGGCTAATGCATTTAGAAAAGCGTCTGAGAACGTTTGTTGTTGAAGCGCACTGTGTTTGTTTACAAACATGGCCGGAGGTAGTTTGTCTCTTCCGGTAAATCCATTAAGTGCAAGACAACAGATTAAATACCGACCTTCTTTTTATTGGTCAGCAAGTTCGTGTTCTACATAATAACATCATATAAGAGTTAGCTAAACTGCATATTACGATAATTACGATACGATCCGATCTATTCGCATTACTCTTATTTGTTCGTGCAGTGGCCAGGAACCTACGTTGTGTGTATTGTATTTATTATATACACGGTATAGTGAGGTACTTGGATAGTAAAACACTAATAATGTCTATATTTCCATCATAATGTGCTGCTGTATT
>DWMG01001734.1:0-14557 GCA_018244855.1 Elbella merops | reverse complement strand
ATTCGTACGTAAATTTATGCTATTTTAACAATGATTATTGTTGTAAAAGAAAGTACATATACCTATCTATTCTCACTAATATTACCCTACCTCTATAGGTAGAATAACAAGCAAATTTCGTTCACGACTTCTTTTGTGTGAATTTCAGTTTTTGGGTTTTTCTCAGATTTTCTTTATAGGTATAAAGCCTGGCAACGTCTTACATACTCGTATATATTCCAAACTATGCTGAGCCCTATCTAATATGCTCAGCTATGTAAGCTTAACTCACATTGGATCCTATGTATCCACGAAACTATCTCAGAACGTACCACATTTTTAAATTAGTGATAAAAAATTACAGCCGTCAGTGACGAGTACTTCGTTGTGTAAAATTCGTTAGAAAAATATTTTAGATAAGACAAAGAAAGACCTGCGTAAAAACAGATATTGAATCAGTAAGGTTACGTTACCAGCGCCGAGGTGATTACAACAGATATATAGCTTTTTGTTAGGAGGCACAGTCGCACGCGAACCTAATCCGTTGATTTGGATCGGTCCATGCGCACTGCGGGTTTTTTTATATCTAAATTCTTATTTTCTTATCTCATTCTTATTTACATTTTCTTGTATATCCAATACATACATATACCCACAAATATTTCTTCATATTCAGTTGAGTTTAGGTACATTTTATTTATCGCCACGCCAGTTCCCTGAAGGGCGGTAGGTAGAATTATGATTATAGCTATAATAATTATTATTAGAATTAAAAATATGTGTCGTATTTAAGATATATAAACATTATTTATGTTATATCTTTGTCATTAAATACTTAAATGAGGGTATTTATATGTATACCAAATCAGAAAACTATATTGTGTTATATAATAACTGTCATAAAAAATAGCTCCATTTTTTGATACATAGTTCTTTAACTTTGAAATATATGTATACGACATAAAATCTTCAATACATTGTGGTCGTCAGAGATAGGAGTCAGCGTACGTTGGACAGTTACTGATTCTTTAAAAAAGGGTCTCATTCAATGCCGGTATCTGCCTGGTTAACCGATGGATAAATGTTCATAGGCGACGATGACTACTTAGCATGAGATTGTCTGGCTGCAATTTGCAGAGCTAAATAAAAAGAAAATTACTTTTTGACACGATGACGGCAAGGAGGAGAGACTTTAAAGGCGGTATAAGCTTCGACACGACCTCTTGGTCCGCTTTTTCTTACCAATTACTTCAAATTTAACAATAATGTTTAAATTTATTACTTAGGTCTTTCGTTATTATAACAACAGTTTCAGTTATTTCTGAATCTATATATCGGTTATCCACACGCGAAGTATCATCCGTATAACACTAATTCTCCCTAGTTACTTCGAATAGTTACTCACTTGACCTCTGAAATGATAGACGGCACTGTAAAATGCGTCAGCGTGCATTACTCCTGCCAAAATATTTCTTATATAGGTCACAACTCTTTAATGAATTAACATTTTTGCAAGGAATTATTTAAACAAAAATATAATATGTAATATATTCCGCCTTAGTAACACCTATAAGTAGCTATACCTCATATATACCTATATTTACTCGTACAACTGATATGCCTACGTGCTAGTCTTATCCATGTAGTCTACATAGTCTACATCTATTTTTGCTTCCATGGCCTTCGAACGGGCATAAAGTAATAGTTTCATAATTAACGAGGTTTTTGCCAGAATTCGGCATCTCTAGACATATGCATCTACAAGTTACATGCTCTTAATATATTATATGGTTTCTCTGTTTCATACAAAATCACTTCTCGTTCACACACGTACATACTCACACAATTACACAAGTATACGAGTATGACAAAACCTCTTTGATTGTTATTCTAGAAAGCGTTGGAAACAATTTCTTCGGCTTATGCTAATGTCAAACAAAAGTATTCGTTATCTGAGTGATGGATAGACGACGCTGCCAACACGCGAGAACGTAACGATACGAGGTAACGGATTGGGTTGGGGAAGGCGGCTTAAAGCTTTTTTGTCGAGAGAAAAGCAGCTATCTGTTGGTCAGCGAAGAATATTTGGTTTGCAAATTTATGTAATGAATAACAGACTAGTCCTGACAACTGTTTTCATTCTCCTTTCGTATTTAGTTCATTAACTTATTGTATGAATATACCGGAACGTGTTTTTCAGCTGTGCTTTAATAAATAAAAGAAAATGTATTTTTTATTGCACAAATGCAATAATATTATAAAAACGTATAACTTTAGAAATAATGAAATCAATTATTCTCAGATATGCGTGTGGTCTTAATACCTATTTACGTTTCTCTACAAGACTTTTTTAACTTCAATATAATTACTGTATATTTTTTAATGTTATTACACGTAGCATCCAAATGACAGAGCTATTTGACCTGTAATGCTAATAAGTCCCGATAACTTAACAAACATCAGTCATTAAATTAAATTTAAGAATAACCTAAATCGCCAAAATGTACAATATTTGTAAACATAAATAAATCTCTAGACGTCTTAGTTATGTATAAAATTATTTTATTTATTAATTACCATTCATAATTCTACGCTGTTTTCACTTTAGTCATTAATATTTAAAATAACCAGAGAAAAGAGATTGTCGTTTCACAATAACTCATAACAATCCGCGCAAGTCTCGACGAGCCGGGAAGCCTTAATAAAATTTTCAGTGCCGTGAAAATTCGCATTCAGTACGCCGCGGGAGTCCGGGGCGGGCGGTTAGCGCCGGCCGGCACAGAGCTTTTGCGCTACTAACTTTGGCATTCGCGTCGAAGTTTCGAAATTCGAATTTGAATTCGCCTTTCGAATTTAATATTGGTGTTGTGTTGTTCTATTCTGAGCGAAGAGCATCGAGTGTTCTAGTTCGTTAGTGTCGGATTGTGAACATTGTTGTGATAGGTAAGTGAACTGCTGTTTCATGTTTATATAATACAATGCTTTGGTTTGTTTAACATTTATGCTATTATAACTTTTTTGTTACTATGTGCTACTATTAACTATTAATTAATTTAACTTTACTTGGAGGTGTTTGAGTTGAAATAATAAACAAACCAGTGTTTGCAGAGATATTGAAAAGTTTGCAATTTATTCACGCCTAGTGTCGTAATTATAGTGTTTATAATTTTTAATAGGCTAGTAAAGTTTACCAACACATCAGTTTCAATCAAGCCTGCAAAGGGAAATGGTTGAAAGTGAAAGGCGTTTTCAGACTTAATTCCAGAGTCTTTCTTTCCCTATGATTTTTTTAATGATAGGTAAAAAGCAGCCTAGTGCGATGCCGGCGGCGTAACTATAATAGATGTAGCGGTATATGTAATGGTAACAACGTCTCATGTAGTCACGTGGCGACCAAACCTCAAAATAAAGGCGCATTGACAGGAAACTGTAACAATTTTTTTATCTACCTAGAACAGGATAATCGTAATGCGGTACTGGGAAGTTGGTGCCCTGATATAATGGTACAAAAAGGTTTCTGTTACATAGGTCGTTGACATGTCCACATGATAATTGCAATCACTCAGTCACTTTAGCTTTGTTAAAGCACATCAATAAATTGTTCGAGCTTAGTTCTCAATGGGATTTATCGGTTTGATTCAACGATTCATTCTTATATGACTGTAAACAATAACAAACCATAAAACCATAAACAGACATACTCGTATTTTGTTGTACATGTTGAATGCAATTAAAGCTTAACATTATTATAACATCACGCCTGTATTTTCTTGAAGGCGTAAGCAGAAAAGTGTAGTAGGTACCTACCCCCATGTTTCACCTGTATACGTATGTATATAATATACGTTCCATGTAATAGACGGCGACGCTATTGCTATACAATATGCACAAATTCAGAATCCGAACTACGGGAGATCGAACCCAGGGACTCTCGTTCGTCAGCCGCGCTTGCAACCACTAAATCAACGAGAATTTACTTAATGTTATTATGGTTCAAAATGATTATACTTTGTATACACACTCATCAATTATGTCTGTCAGTTATAAAATATGAAACCTATGGGCCTACTGAAGGGTAGCGCTATCTGACGTTCAGCTTTCGACGCGTCTATGACACCTTTATGACTACCGATTATGACAATCAAAAACCTACATCCAACTTGTGGCCACGTTTTGCTAATAATAAGAAAACATGTGAAATAACATATATAAACGAATAAATACTTATGAAACCATCAGTCGCTTGCTCCATATGGTCGCTTCGGCTTAAGTCATCAACGTCAAATAAGTTATCTAATATGGAATACGAATTATTTACACTTAAGCTAATAAATATTATTTAGTAACGTAACTTCACGTCTGTTATCCCCGAAGAGGTAGGCAGAGGAATGCAGAACACTCCTACGCTTCACCGGTTACGTTTACGTCTCACTATGGAATAGGTGGTGAGCCTATTGCCATGCATCGGGCACGTATCCAGACTCCGAACCACTACTGGAAATTCTAAATTAGAAAATTTAGTAGTGTTCGACCCGGGAATCGAACCCGGGACCTCCCGATCGGCAGTCGCACTTGCAACTAACACAACTAACGAGGCGGTCATTATTTTGTATATGTTATGAAATAATCTGCAGCTGCCTATAAAGCTATTCACTGATGAGTTTGGCTTTGAATTCAGTCCGACTTCACGAAAAATCCGTGTTTGAAGAGGAAGTGCAGCAAATTGATCACAATATCTTCAAGAAGAATATACGTATAAAGTCCGATCAATAATACATTTGTTCTAAAACCTACAGTAACAATTTTCCGATGGCCGTCACATTCAACATAATATTTTAACTCAACTAAATATCACTAATGAACATGGACTCTCTAAAAAAATTTAACATTCGTATGCAACTACTGTTATTATGCTGTCGCTGGTCTCTATCAATTGTAAATAACAATTGCGTAATTTTACTTAAGTAGTTCCATAACTAAAAAAGAGAAACTGATAAAGACGTATTTATCCAACATAAAGCAACATAGACTCTTAAATTATCATTGCCCATATATATATATATATATATTTCGCTTTGTAACCGTTTTTACAGTACACGTGCGCGACCACTATCTCCACGGATCTGTCAAGCCACAGAGGTTGTACAGAGCAAGGTACGATCACAAAGAGTAGAGAGCCAGTAAAGCCGGAGTGCGAGAGATTCGTGAGAACTGAGCGTGACAGCAGGGTTGTCAGTTGCAGACAAAGGACGCTTTTCGGATGCGACTTTATTCAGGCGAGTTGTAATACTGGTGCCGGGAGTTCCTCTGTATTAAATGTTAAAAAGTCACAAGAAAGTACACGTGGATATTTATTAACGTTTTGTCATAATAATTTGAATGGACATTCTGTGTGACATTCCGACATTCGGCTGTTATTAATTTGTGTAAATTTATATTTTATTATTTTAATCAAGTGAATTGTTGCAAATAATAATAAATACCTGGGCGATTGAGCTTCGCTCTCGTGAACACACGGTAATAAATAATATTTATTTTAAATTTTTTTCTACTTCACTAGTTCTATTCTATTCTATTCTAGTTCTATTACAAGCAGTACAATGAGACTATTTGTACCATCATCTTGACTATGGTAGAAACAGGCTCGTCGTGATGATAGATGATGTACTAAACCTAACAACATTCAGTGTATAGCACTCCCAAGTTAAACCAGTTACGTTTAGGTCCCACAATGGAATGGATGGTGAGCCTATCGCCATACACCGGACAATAGATCCAGGCTCCGCGTCACTAATAGAAATTTCTACTAATACATCTAAGTTAGAAAACTGTACAATCAGAGAAAAAGTAGTACGTACTGTTAACGCATGACTCATGTTTGTGTCTACACACGACCAATTGCTCGGCTGGTCGCATATGCGTAGCTATGTTAATAAGCACGCAACATGAATCATGCACGCTTTGATTTACGTCGCACGCTTTTAACTCTTGCGTTCATTTGCGAGTATCTCATTTAGATCTCAGTGATTTATATTCTCCTTTTTTGTATGAAACGCGTTAAGATGGCTTACTAGAGTGCCGCCTGTATTCACGAGTATGTATTCATTTTTCTCTGAAAACGTCCACTATAGATACGAGTATATCGCTCAGAATGTCT
Source organism: Elbella merops (assembly GCA_018244855.1). Classification (NCBI taxonomy): domain Eukaryota; kingdom Metazoa; phylum Arthropoda; class Insecta; order Lepidoptera; family Hesperiidae; genus Elbella; species Elbella merops. The sequence continues at coordinate 8,421 of DWMG01001734.1, read as the reverse complement.
CTACGAAAATATATTTTATAAGAGCACGTGCAATAGCAAAATTATTTGCCGCCCAATTTAAAATAATTCAATAGCGGAGTTCGAATGTTTTACATTTTGTCCCATTCCGCCAAGTGTGAGACGCGCTGCAAGTATACTTATATACTTATAAGTATGTTAACTAACATAAACCGTAGTTCGAATACCCTTAACTTTTACAATATAAAGTTAACCAATATATATATATATATATATATGTTATTCGAAGCGCGCAATACACAAAGATAATCGCACATTAGCGGTTCCTCATCCAAGGACCTGACAATCTTTCTCGAACTTCATGTGCTGTATAAAAACGAGTTTATAATATGCAGCGTATTGGTCATTTGTTCTTGATATCCAACAAATCGAATCAATCTATTTCATATATCAAATTGCAAACTGCAAACTACGTCAGAAATTTACGAAAATAAACCCAATGTGCCCCTACAAGTTTATATTTGGATTTGGCTGGCATAATGACAGTTCTATTATAAGAGCTTGTATCCGTTCTTATCTGTTATGACATTGCTAGAAAGAGACGAAATTCGCTTCTGTAGTGCATCCTGTATTTTAACAGTACAGTCAGAATTTCACAAATATTTATTTCAGTGGATCTCTTGGTCTCCGTGCTCCAATACGTACTCGTATTAGCACGCTTGTAATCCACTATACTCCTCTGGCCAGCCCTTTAGTAAATAAGAGGCGTGATGTTGTGCTATGTTGTTATTAAAAAATACAGTTATTGAATATTGTCTATAATATAAAAACACACAACCACAACCAAAAATAAAACGATAACGTATGAGGTTTTTATAACATCACATTTACTTATGCATCAAGTTTGATCAAAGGTATAAATACAAAAATACTTTATTGCACACCAAGTAAATTAAAAAGTACAATAAAAATAATAAAGATAACAAAGCGTGTAAGCAATAACAAGTAATGTTACTGCCAGTCGGAAATTCATTATATTTTAGGTGACATCTGACCTATTTTAATGACCGTTAGACATATTGGCGTTCATAGTGAAAATAAATAAGTATTTGTAATTATAAACACTTTTTGTGTAAACTGTACCTACTTGCGTTAGTGCCAACACGCAAGACAGCTCAGGCAGAGGAACTATGAATGAATACGCCCGTGATAGTTCTTGCAACGAGCAACACGCCGCAACTGTTTGTTCATTTGTTGCTAAGTCTATTTTTAGTTGAGTATATTTTGAATCGGACTACATAATATTTTTTTCTTATTCAATAATGCTTTATGCTTTCAATTTAGGGGTAACAATTGACATGCTAATAATTATGTATGATATTTCATCATCATTATTATGAGCCAATTTCCGTCCACTGCCGGATATAAGCCTGTCAATAGTCCGCCGCTGACTTAGATCGATGTGATCTTTCACTTATTAACAGTTAAATATATTAAAGTCTTCAGATTTCAGTCACCACATAATATTAGGTAGTCAGTAAGCTTACTGACATGTACACCATAAAGAAAAGCGGCGCTGCTTGCTATATACCTCATCGTTGCGCAGCCTCTACGTTGATGTTTTAAGTTCCCGTAGCTAAATCACCCACCTAAAACAGCCTTTTTCAAATTTATGAAATACAAGTAGTAAAGAGTGATTATGAGTTATTTGAGTGATTTTTTTTTGTTTCATTATTATCTGATAAGCGATATAATAATTAATGACGGATCGCAGCATGTGTTATTTTTGTTCCTCTATTGGATTCTGAGCAAAAAGGTTGATCATGATCAACCTTTTGTCTTTGATATTGTCTCTATCATGATAGAGTTATGATTTAAGTGAAATCCTATCTTTACAATTTAGAACATAAATTATGTCAAAAACGAGCTTAGAAGTTAAAACACTAGAGTTCTATTTGAAGTAAACAAACCTATGATTGCTTGAATTGAACAAATTGATAGGTAGTAAAAGCCAGAGAATGTTTGTAACTGAGCAAAATTCTGTTACTTATGTATTTGTTTAATCTTGTGAAACACATAAAGCTTCAAGGGATACAGTATTTAATGCGTACAGGCATTCTCTACCAATGAATCCTAAGTGTGTGGCAGGAACTAACATAACTACAATAATAATACCACAATTTCATCAAAGAAGAGTAGCTTTACGTGTTATATATTTCGTGAATATAAACGTCGTAAGTATATAATATTAGATACATTTTTTACAATTAATAATTTATTAGATACCTGTTATCCAATATCTGCGTCACATTTAAGTGCTTTCGCTATTAACTCCATTTGTTTCTTCTTAGTTACCTTTGAACTCCAAAAGAGGTCTTGCTCGTGTGTAAAGTGACTGTATATGAAACATGTAAAATATAAGGTTATTGTTCATTCAGTATAAGGAGCTTAGAGCCTCTCTGGTTTATTGCGAACGACATGTCAAGGCATACTTTTATGAACATTTCTTCCTCAAGCTTCGCTGCTGGGCTTACTTCTTGCTGTAGATATCTCAAGAAAATGTTATTTAACTTAGTTGAAAACTTTTAGAGTGTTTTTTAAACTTCAGTCAGAGTTGGTCACCAGGAAGTATCAATAAGAATCTGGATCATTCTGTAACAAGTGACTCAAACGCGGAAAAAAACTCATGCCTTGTAGAAAGATTGTCGCAGCCATTCTAACAATACAAGCCCTAGTGTAAATTTAATGCGTCATTCGATATTCTGGGTTACGTAGGATTTCAAAAATCATATTCAATATCTGACTAGGTACAACACTTTTAGTTTTCCTCGGTTAGCCTATTTGATAAGAATTGAAGCGTATTGACCTTTATAATCTATATATGTAGAGTCGTTATTGAAAAGCTCGAAGTCATACGGATTACAGATTTCAAACCATTTATTACAATACATCAAGGCTGGATATGCGTTGGCAACCTAAGCATTACAAGTGGCCGTAGGCGACCCGGGCAATTTACTGATTACCCGTTTCCCTGTTTTTCAGAGTATGCTATAAAATAGTTCAGAATATACTAAGTCAGCTACTTCATAAATGACCGCTTTGATAGGTCTAGGGATTAGAGACCAGGCTGAAAATTCAAGTTCATTTTTCACCCAGGAATCTTTGTATATTTGTCCTGAAGCTAGGTATAGAATTATTTCTACAAACACGCATTTAGAAATGTATGTATATTATGTATGTTCATGAGATGTCTTGATTCTGTAATATAGGCTCCGTCTAGTACAGAATCAGATGTCGGTGTGAAATTGATCTCAAATAAAAAAAAGACAAACCAAAAGCGTTTTGCTTTTACATATCAATCAGTTCTTATATAATATGTATACCTTAGTACGCATTGCAGTATTGAATTTGAGCTATCTATAAATATACTGAGCGGCTCGATCCATCACACTCGGCAGCATGTGTGACATGATAAATGCTTTCTTAATCTCTTCATATTGTACACCTATACGAATCATTATTCAAAGCTGCCGCCACTTTGAAGCTTACCTTGTGAACTACTGAACGATATATGAAACGGGCTGACTTTTTAGATACGTTACTCTTCGGAATGTTTAGGAAAGGACTTATTCGTGCATATTATGTAAAATGTCAAAATTTAGAATGTTAATTTGTATTATTAAAGTGACAGATGCTGTCGCAAGCTTTAAATATCCCCATTATTAATGTAATATAAATTATGCTGTGCTATTTACAGAAACGTTCGCTGTTATACATTTTTTATTTACTTTACATTTTTCGATTATTGTATTAATTGAAAACAAATGTTTATAACAGGTTATTTTTGTTAAGCCCCTCAGTTTCAGTTCTTTTCCGACTACTTGTATAAATTTGAAGCTGGAATAAAGCTTGAGTAAATCGTTAACACAAAGTGCCACAAAAATCCTTTGATGACCTGTTTTACTAGTCTTTTGACAAAGTACATTATAACACATTTTAATGCACTGATTTCTTCATATAGCTGTTCCACACGCTGCAGTTAATACAGTTTCACTATAAATATAAATGTCAGCCGTCGTCAAATAAAGTGTTAAAATAAAATGCGATGTGAACCACAGACACTTGCTATACTGGCAGAGAGTAAGCGATAGACGAAATTTCTTACTGAAAAAACACGTAACGTCACTCAAGTATTCTTGGGAATAGTTACATTGATAGAATGACTAAATTTAATGAATCCGTTATTCATAACGCACATCGGCGACCTAATACGTAAAGGAATATTTTCATTTATTTATTTAAAAACATAACATCACGTCTGTAATCTTCAAAGAGGCAGACAGAGGAGTGTAATGCACTCCCACGTTTTACCAATTACGTTTAAATCCCATGGAATAAATGGTGCGTCTGTTGCCATAAATCGGGCACAAATCTAGACTCCGAGCTACTAGTAGAAATTCTAAGTCAAAATAATACGATAGTACCCGACCCGGGTACTATCGGATACTAGCGTACTGGAGTGGAGACCCCTGCTCGGCAAACGTAGCGTAGGGCGCCCTCCAGCCCGGTGGGATGACGATCGGCGAAAGGCTGCAGGCAGATGCTGGACGCGACAAGCCCAGGACAGGGCGCGATGGCGCTCATAGGGGGAGTATGCCTATGTACAGCAGTGGACTGCAATAGGCTGATGACGCTGACGACCCGACCTGAATCAGACCTCGATCAGAAGTCGCGTTTGCAACTGCTCAACCAACGAGGCTGTTTATTTAAAAACTGTACAAAAATACAATAACGTTTGTTTGGTGGTTTGAATAACCAGCGCTCTCTCATTAGTACAAGAATTACTATAGGTGTGTATGCGTGGGTATTTGCGCATGTATAAATGTGTTTACGCGTGTGTAACAGTGTTCGTGTGTGTTTGCGTGAGTGGATGTGTGTACCTACATACGTATGCGTGTTTGTATGTAGGCAAAAGCGTATAAAAAATTTCGGTCACTGGATAATTCAATTGAGCAAGCCAGTTTGAACAATAATTGTGCATTTACATCTGACATATACATCCATAAGAGCCACAAATTTTATTTAGGTAATGTGATATAGTGCTTTATTTTCATCACAGATAATATGATAAATTCCATAGTGGTAACCCGATAGGGTTATCTTCATGGGTTTAAAATATTCTCCAAAATACACCCTTAATTATATATTTTAATACTCGTATGTAGGTGTTTCCAGGATCGCTACTCTTCAATAGTGAGACTAGTTTAGGCAAGATGTTACGCAAGCCTGTAAGCGGAGCGGACGTAACGATTGCCAGACTCGAGCGCGATTTCTGCTTGTTTTCAATTCTTTTTTTATTGTAATTTAGTAAAATTCGGATTGGATTCGTTTCGGCTCGGATATTTTTGATGTGACTTCGGTTTGTACACCTCAGTCCGCTCAGGTTTGTAGTAAAATCTGTGAAATCTTTACCTGTGAACGAAAAATTAAAAGTCATCTTTGATGCCGTCCAGTTTATCACAAACTGTGACAGATCTATCTCAATGAGAACTTGGGGATTTACGGCGCTTTCATATTTAAAATATTAAAACGGAACCATTACGGTAAGCTTTAGTTTGCAAAAAACACACTATATATTATGGATTTTGTATGCGAAAAGCTCTATACTTCTATGAATTGTTACAAAAACTTTTTTAAATATATTACTGCAAAATGTTCTATACAATGTGATATAATTTTTTTCTTTTATTATGTCTCCTATTTATTTTAGTTATTAGTAGTTATTTTTTAACAGAATATTTGATTTGACTATACCAGTGTAACAAGTTATTATCCTATAAAATAACATTAAAATTAATTTACCGTCTCGTAACTGACAATAAAATTTAAACTGAACAGCAAAGCTATAGAAACGCAATTAAACAGTGGATGGCGTGCTAAAGGCGAGAATCGCGCGAACGGCATGCTATCTGGTGTTTGTGCAGCGGATGAGCGTCGGATATTGGAAATGTTGCTCGTTGAATGTTATTGCAGGTTTAATATATCGAGATTGTGATATTAATACTGAGTTGCTAATTATGGAACCGTTTCTGCAGATTGATTTGTCGTTGTCGAATATTGAAGTCGATGTGGCGTTTCGATCTCGCGCAGAATTTAATATCGGTGTTTTAGCGTAGTTTCAATCGGTCCAACGTAGTTCAAAGCGCTAGAAGCCCTGAAGTAGTCGCATTTCATGCATTATGAAAATGTGTAAAATATATGTAAAAAATGTTCAAAATAAAAGAGCAGGATGAATTATTTTATGACTGATTACCAGCTGTAAATTTTCTCGAAAGTTTTCGTCTTTCAAGAGGTACTATAGTAAATAGTCGAACTCAGTCGCCATCGTTAGGTGACAATCATTGTACCTCATAGGTAGTATCAAAATCGTTTTCCAGACATCTGGCATATGGGATGATTACAAATCCATATCTCCACCAATCTACAGAGGAACAACTTGATTACATGTAGGTACTCGAGGCCTCCCGGAGTTCCTAAATCTGTGCCCCGTGATCAAAAATTGAACGTATAAAGAGTTCCAACAAATATACCTCAAATAAAATAATAAATAATAAACAACTACTGCAAAGTGGAGTGAACGTTGATATTTAAAAAATATAAAGCGAATAAGTAGAATATTAAATATGTATCGTGGAATAATATATGAATATGTAACAAACATCGAAACAAAGCTTACCTACAACCTTGCCCCTTCGGATTCCCAAGTAATTATTTTAAAGCGGAAGTCTTGAATTAATAACATTTTTAATCAAACTGATATTGTTCAATTACATTTAAGTCAGTTTTGTAATGGACGAAATCCAAAGTTTTATGAATATGCAAATATAACACTGCCTAAAAGATGGCAGAATGCCATCGGCAAAAACCTACGGTATATAATTGAATAAAGTTATGTTTTAAACTTACAATTCTCTATTTCGCTTTTCATTTCAAACCCGCAGTCATTTAGTTGCGGATCCAAATATACAAAAATATTTACAAATGTAATTATCACAAATAAGTTCGACTCTTGATGTAAAAATGTTGATTAGACTTGTATTAAGTAGATAGTTACGTATACTTAAGTCAGATTTTACTTTAAATTAAAACTTCCCAAATCTCCCTAATTCGTTTAAATCTCGAAATGGGCTAAGTTAAACCCTAGATTGACACCCTCAAACCATGCATTACTTTTTCTGGTGATAAAACATGAAAACATGATGAATTGAATTACCATAATATGGTATCGCCAAATCGCTAGCTGGTCACCATAGGCTCGCCTGTTTTAATAGACTGGATCACGGGCAGGTGAGGACGCACATGGAGTTTCCAAGCCGTTATTTACTCCTTATAACCTGCAATGTATAGAAGAATATCTTATAACTAGGAGTAAACAATTTTACCGTGATCTGAATTATTTAATAATATGCATGAGTCACACGCCTGAAAATACTGCGCAGATTTTATAAATCTGATATTAAATATTATGGAAAAGTAATATCAAAATTGAAGTGTTCCATACTTTTCAATATTACTGTAGCGTTACCAGAATACGGTTCCCATCAGGCTTACATTATTTATACGAATGTATATTCGGCTGCAGTACGTGGTAGGGCCCATTAATTTAAAAGCTTCGTGTGGCTACAAAAAATTATGACACGGAGGAGTGTGCAGATACATATTATGTAACTTTATTATTGTGATTTCGGAACATGTAGTTAACATGTAACTTCGCATCTAACTGTCAACTAGAGAGTAACTTTGGATCACTTAATAGCTTTCTTTTCTTATAGAACATAATAAGTAAAGATGAAACTAGAGGAATATATACAAAGCCTTCACGCAGTTATTTAATATGGTAATGATATCTTCAAAAATAATATTGAAATTCCAAGATATTAATGAAAAAGTATCACAGGCTATATTACCGTACTTTGCTATATACATATATACTTTTTAAACAACTATGTGTGCCTGTAGTCTATAGAGAATGACCTCAACGGAATAATTTTATGGAAATGAAATATTTTCTCTAGAAAAGTGTTACCTGGTTTTCTAAAACGTTTTTTGTCGCTGAGTTTTGTCAATGCAAACGCATCTCACAACAAACAGACTACACAATTAGTGTAATTGAATGCTGGATGGTATGAAAAATAAATTAAAATCCTTGTTCCTTCATAGGCCAAGGAAAGTGAAAAATTCTGCGTGAAGGAAATTATATTATTTTCATCATCATCATCATTATTAGCCTATTTGCATCTACTGCTGGAGATAGATCTCTTCAATAGCACGCCATTGAGCTCGTGTTTCAGCTTCGTATCCAACCGCTGCCAGTCATTTTTGTATATCGTCACTCCACATAGCTGGAGGGCGTCCTACGCTGCGTTTGCCAAGACGCGGTTTCCACTCCAGAACACGTCTACC
>DWMG01001733.1:0-14558 GCA_018244855.1 Elbella merops | reverse complement strand
CGCGGTTTTCACCCCAGAACACGTCTGCTCCAGCGGCTATCGGTTCTGCAACAGATGTGACCAGTCCACTGTCACTTCAGCCTGCTAGTCATTTGGGCTATATCGATAACTTAGTTTCTCTGTTGGATCGCCACATTTTTAATGCGATTCTTCAGAGAAATGCCAAGCATAGCCCCCTCCATAGCTCGCTGAGCGACCTTAAATAGGCGGACGAGTCGCACCGTGAATGTTCACGTCTTGGCTCCGTATGTCATAACAGGTAGGACGCACTCATTGAAGACTTTCGTCTTCAGGCTTTGCGGTAGCGGTGACGAAGACTTGGCGAAATTTCCTATATGCTGTCCAGCCATGCGGTATTTTACTGCAGGCTTCCCTTTCAAAGTTCTTTCTACCAAACTGCAAGATTTGCCCGAGATATACATATTCCTGTACAACTTCGAGAAGGACTCTATTAAGAGAAGTCGGTTCCAGGAGGGTATGTTCATTGAACATTACTTATCTTTTGTCCACATTCATCCGAAGACTGATGCGAGCCGAAGAATAAGCCAGGCTGCTCAACATATATTGTAAATCCTGCACGGTTTCAGTTTAATTGCAATTAATATTTACTATTTTTTTTAACGATCGCAACTATGTACACTGTTATATGGTTGCCTGGATGCCTTTATGTCATACAATTTGAACTACAAAAACACCACCCAGTCATAATATTGATACTTTTCTTTAACCATAATGGAACATGATTATTTATATACCGGCTTACTTACGTACAGCAATCTTACGTACTGTTTGGGGATGGCTCGACTAGTTCGGACCTGTACGAGGTCCTTCCGCCTACACCCCCGCCGTTTGTAGCGAGGTCGCGGCGGAGACTGGATGATAACAGGATGGTATAATGGAACATGATAAACATAATGGAAATGGAATGATCTGTAAACATAATGGAAACAGGAAAGAGCAGATGGCTCTAATATTCACATATTAACAAAAAGTCACTTAACTAACCAAAAAATGTTTTATTGTACAAATTTCTATGGACATTTTCGAAGAGTCCTCAAAAGTTATTAATTTAACTGGGGTAGAAACTGTGAAATTCATTAGCTGACTGACTGTTAAACACAGCCAAAGCAATTAATAATAAGGATACATTAATTTTTTCGAAAACACTCATAGGCATAGGCGCATAGCCTATCACAGAAATTTATTTCTTAACATTAAATAATGAACATTTTTAGGCTTACAAGTTGATAAACAGATAAAAGATTGTAAGATAAGATTTACTGAAGATTTTAGATTAGATTTTGATAAAATTTAAGCTGTTTTTCAGACTAACTGAAAATTGCGGTGTAGTAAAAAGTTAAGGTAAAGCTATTTTTTTCCTACCCCTGGAATAATTATAATAAGTGACCCAATAAATTAATATTTCACGTGAGTGAAAACGTAAGGCTTTGAATATTATGTTATTTTATTCTGAAAAGGTGTATAATAATCACAGAGATATTATATATAGAGTAGGGGAGACATACGGCTGCCTGTAAGCGGCAACGTTCGACGGTTAGAAAGAGAGAAACGATTGCGATACCCTATCTCTATCTCTCTCTCTCTCTCTTTTACTACTGACCAATGCGCAGGAAAGAAACCGCTTGTTTTTCAAATAATGCGCTCACGCTAGCGCTATCTGTGCGCGCGCGAGTAGAAAAAGACAGAGATAGGTAGCTGCATTTGCTTTCTCTTTTTTGTCGATGGACACATTTTAGGCTGGCGCTCATACTCTATATATCTCTCTATGATATTATTATATAATAAAAAAACAATTGACATTTGACACTGACAATGAAAGTCAGCGGGAAAAATGAACTGTTCATCCAAAATATTAAAATTTAATTTCACAGAATAGATATTTTTTTTGCAATTTCCAATGATATTACAAAAAAATCCATTTTGATTAGGTTAATGATTTTTTGCAAAGGAATGTATACCGCCGCAAAATTTAGTTTCAAAATTATTTATCGCACTCGTGAATTATTAGAGTATAATGACTTTCTCTTAATTTACGAAAAGTAAGCGTCCAACGTATGTTTCCACTAATAATTCCAGGATTTGGTTTTGTTATGTTTTATGCAAATATGTTTTTTATTGGTCGCATCAAGGAAATCATAGCCAATTAAATTCATTGAATATAAAAAATGTAGTGTCAATATACTCAATAACAGAAAGTTTAGATTACAAACATATGGAGCCTCCAATAGAACCTAGCTTAGAAGACTGTTGTAATAGTGGATGTAATCCCTGCATATTTGATGTTTATGATAGTCAGTTGAAGATTTACAGAAGTGCAAACAAAACAAATAAAATTCCTGAGATAAGTGGAAGAAATGGAATTTCACAATTAGCTTATACAACATTTACAATTGTTGGTGCTATTGAGTTGAGTGATTTTCATAAAGTTATAAAATTAAAAAGGACTGATAAAATTGATATTAAAATTTGGTGGAGCCCTGGCGATCATTTTCTTTATAAATATATCAGTGAAAATCTATCATGCACTCGGGCCTATACACCTGTGAAGATTAATTCTCAAAAGAATGAAGATTTTGATTTTTCAATAATAATTAAGTGTTATGATAAGGGGATCGTGTCTAGACACTTGTTTAACTTACAAACAGGTGATATAACACTTTGGAGAGGTCCATATGGCTCATATAAAATTCTACCAAACAAATTTAGGAGAATTATTATGGTTGCTCAAGGAACTGGTATTGCTCCATTTATATCAATAATTGAAAGCATTTTGAATGATGAAGATGATATGACTTTTGTTATTGTATATTATTGTTGTGAATCCATAACTGAAATATTATTTAGAGATGAATTTATTTCATACAGATCATATTGGAATTTCTCATATGAAATATTTTTGACTTGTATAACAAATAATGCTAGTTTCAGGTATCAAGAACCAATTAATACAAGAAGATTTTGTATTGAAGATTTAAATAAATTAAAACCTTATTCAAATGATCAATTTCTATTTTGTGGTTCAATCAAATTTATGCAAGACTATGCTGATCTTTTGAAAATGGAAGGTGTACCTTTGGAAAATATAATAACATTTTAAAATCTGTTTATAACGTTAAGTGTAAATGGTTATTGTTTATGTCATTATAATTAAGTATGAAGTAAAATTGTCTCTGATATACAAATCAAGGCAAAATTAATAATACAAGTTCGAATAATACAAGGTCCTAAGTTTGTTTAATTTCATAAACTAACATCAATTTTAACACCATTAGCAGTATCATAGCAAGAAAATGAAATTGAATATAATCTTTTTACATGAAAAAATCGTTTACAAACAATAGCTGATCAAAAAAATAAATATAATAGTACCGTTTGTGGAAATACAGGCATTATGCCATATATTATATTAATAAATTGGATTGTTTCAGTTTTTAATTTAAAAATCATTAAATATCGTTCCAGGCGTAACTATTTTTAAAGATGCAATTTTTTAAATAATTATAGATGCAATTTATAGATTTTAACAGATCCCATTTTGCTGTGATTACCTAGTGGTTAAGAATTTAACCTTTCACTCCGGGGGTGCTGGGTTCAACTTGATGGCGCGCACCTCTTTAGAAAAATGCGTTCTAAATTTAAATCTCACTTGCTAGATTTTATGTGAAGGAAAACATCTGGGAACCTGCATACCTTAGAATTTATAAAAAAAAATATTTCTGTTTGTGAAATCTGCCAACCCGCCCTTGGCCAGCGTGGCTGAGTACATTATTATTTTATTTTATAATTTTGATAATGCAATTTTTTTATATTTAGAAAATAATATCCCAATTTTATTATTAAATTATTTGTAATGTATTGTAAACTAGACAAGAAATGTCTTGAAATATCAATAGCCTCAATATATTTTTTAATGAAAAATGTAGTAGGTATTACAGGATATTATATTTGTACAAATGTTGGGAATTATCGGCTCTACAGTGTACTGGCAACACTGATGATTTGTACATTGGCCAAATAATCTAACAGAAAAAAAGTTAAGTTATGGATTTTTTCGCGCCGGCGCGAAGCGTGCTTACACTGCCATTCTTCCTAATTATTTGAGTTATATTGATAATGATTCCAAGTAAAGATAAGTAAACTTCTACAAAGAAAAATTAACGTTGCGTTGTAAAATAATATATGGCGATCATGTTGTAGTCTAAATTAAAAATATTTCGTTTTTAATGGAAGTGTGATTTAATGCAATAGTTTCTGTAAAGATTATACAAAATGGGCTCTATCGTGTTAAAAAGTTTATCTGTCCTATTAGGAGTGTTTTTTATATTTGTAGGTATAACCAAAATTACTCCCTCCATATCTAAGGAGCTGCACAAGGATCTTGTAAGTAAATATCGATTTATAAGCAGTGATGGCGATGACAATATTATGTTAAGGTCGCTAGATGCATTAAAATTTTTGTAAGAGCGCGATGTGGCTTGCTATTTTGGTATTTGGCTTGCCGCCTAAAACCACTGTACAGTTATCACTGTCCGCCAGTGTGATTTCGATTCAAAATCACCTATCTTTCCATTGCCCAAATATTATAACAAATAATTACTACCATTAAATCTATTATCATTTAGACTTTGAATGCTAGGAACATGGTCGTGGAAAGTATGTCATGGAATTTTATTTCTATCTGATTCAGGTAGATATATAAAATGTAAATATTTGTGTAACTTGTATGTTATTGCTGTTTTTGAATACTATGTACAAAAATTTCATTTTACCTTACACGCTGGACTATAATCTTGTGATTATAGCCATGACCACATATATCAATGGTAGTTATAGTCACCTGCATTAAATAAAAAAAGTACAAAGCATAATTTATTCATTTTTCATACATTTCTCTTAACTAAGGCAGACACTGAGTGTCTCCAACTATGTCCTCGAATGGGAATTAGCAAATTTCCATTACTGTTGCCTAATTTCAGCAACTGGTTCTTAGCTCTCTTAAGTATTGAGCTTGCTAGCTGTTAAATATACAGATATATATAAAAAATTACTTTTAAATAGTTTCACCATTTATGATCTGCAATTGGGTCAGCATCACCTGTGCTTGGGTGAACTCAATAGTTTCACTTTTTATTTTGTCTTACCTGAGAAACTACTCAATATTATGTTTTTTATGTAGCTATCATATTTGCAACAATCTTACTATCAGGTATCAGCAAAAATGCTGTACAACAAAATCACTACATATGAAGATTTTTATTAAGCTGATAAATTTGACTATACTGATATACTGCTTAGTAGAAAATGTGTAAACACAATTAATGATAGTTTATTATTATATCATTATTTTATCATCCTCCCCCTTAAATTAAAAACTTGGCAATGCCATATCCCTTATTGGGTAGACAGAGATCTGTATGCTTAATATCTCTTTTACAGACCTCACATGCATTTATTTTCATCACACTATTCATACATATTAGGCAATATTAGAAGATATATATTATAAGTATATATCTTCTAATATTGCCTAGTATTTTAGAAACTAGGCAAAATTATAAGTCAGTCAGTTATGTATTCATTTCTGTGATGTGCTATAAAGTATGTAGAAGTTTAATGTAAAGTAAAGTTTATATGCACCTATGTATTTTCTTTAATGTGTGACCCATACATTGATACCTTTTGCTTCATGACTGTCACTCCTGCCCATGCTAATGTACAGTGAGGTTGGGAATGCTATAAACACTTACAGGCATACTTTAAATATAGTTCATAAGATGCCAAAACTGATAAGAAGTGCCTCTGCATTCTTTTGATATTTTACCTTAGCCAGTATGTGCTTCCTTCAACTGTCATAATTATGCATGTATTGGATTTACCAAGAATTGTGAAAAGAAAGATTTTTCCATATTCTATTATTACTACATATATCTTAGAATGGAAAGAAAAGGCAAGAATATACAATTCAAATATTGGTTCATTAAAATGAAGATAAAACAAATAAAAAATAGTATCCTGCTTTTTTTTTCCACCATTTAATTAAAAGGCTAGAATTTGGCTATACATTGTATATCTTTAAAATGAATTAAGAAACTCCAATAATGATTATTCATAAACACACAGATAATATATCTTATTAGTCAAGCCCTCTGTTATGTCAATGTATATTTTGTAACATGGACAGGGGTGATTTATTATTAACTCTACACATCAGCCACTCTATTTCAATTCGAATCATGCATAATAATAAATAACTATAATCAACCCTTTTAATTCCACTGTTGGAATATGGGTCTCCTCTTATATTAAGGGGGTTAAGGCCATAGTCTTCCACACTGACCAAGTGCGGGGTGGCAGACTTCACACACTGTAGAAGTATTTTTTTTTAATATTTTCTAATGTGTGTAGATTTCCTCACGATTTTTTCCTTCAATGTTAGCAACTGATATTTGAATTTAAAACACACTTTTGTAAAGAGGTGCGCGCCATGGATTTGAACCCGGCATCCCCAGAGTCAGGGGCTGAATTCTTAAGCACTTGGCTATCAAAGCAACTTTGGCATAGTTTGGTACTTTATCAAAAGTTTGTATTGTGTTAGTTTGATATTTTTGGTAACTTATATGGTAAAAAAGATATAAAAATTCCAATCACCTCAACTTATGTATAAGCATTACTACATGTCATTGCTTGTATATAGTTTTTATGTGTCTTATAACAAAGTATTATAATATTCCTAAACATTGAAGCACTTGAAGCAGACTAACTTGTAAATTGAATGAAGAATTGATTGGAAACATTTAATGTCGTTAAACTTTTTGTTGCCTGTTGATAACAGGTATAAAAGAAGCTTTAATAATTGTACCTTAACAGATGCTAACAGCGGGTAGAATGATTCTGGTGTGAAATTTTTTATCTTGGTTGATTAGCGGCGATCGTAAATCTCACGCGAACAGGGAAAGATTATAACTAGTGATGAGCTAACACATTTCTAAGTTTACATTGCGGATGCAAATAGCTTTCGAAAATTTTTAATTCCTTGGAATCTCTTGCATGTATATTTCCATCGTTTTAAATTTCCTGGCCTTGTCGTTTATCAAGGCGAAGCCAGAACATTTTTACAGTCTTTGTCTATTGTCAGTTACGCTTAAGTAATCGACTACTAGAGTTGTATATATAAAATCGAAGGATGGCATCCAACAGGTGATGATATTGGGATGAACTCTGAGCCAAGTGTGTGTTGCTGTGGCTTGATAAATTTGCACTGTCTACCGTATTTATGAGTTTAGAACATATTTATTTTGGTTGCTCTTTGTGTTGTCGGATTAATTACGACTATGATGTCACTGTGACTGCCCTATGAATACGGACACTAAAATAGTATCTTGAAATTTCTGCACCAAGATGTTTGCTTTCAATTTGTCTATCTACCCATCCACATAGCGGATATGGGACATGTTCGTAATATTGTTTATTTTCGCGATTTTTATCGTTAATTTTGGACTCTTAAAATGTGAAACAGGTATTTAAGACTAAGAAATTCAATTGTCCCCTTTTATGTGTTTTAAAAAACTTTGAATATTTTAAACTCGCACTTTGTCATAAAAACATTTTGGATTATTTCCTGTTGGGTCAGATTCTTGCATTTTGGCACAAAGGTACGTCGTATAAAAACAATAAAAATATTTAAAGGTATTTATATTTTTCCAAAAAACCAGGACCTCTTAATCTACTTTAAATAAGTGCGAACATTACTAATTTTTAACTACTCACACTTCAATCATTTTTTCAATGCTCGTTTACGAAACATGAAGCTGGTGACAGATTTCTAACAACCAATTATTGTAAACTGATTGAAGTCTGCTTACTAAATTTCAATCATCATCATCATTAGCCTACTCCCGTCGACTGCTGGATATAGGCCCGTCCAATAGCACGCCCCTGAGCTCGAGCTTCGGCTCTTCGAATCCAATCGCTGTCAGCCACTTTGCGTATATCGTCACTCCATCTTGCTGGAGGGCATCCTACGTTACGTTTACCAATATGCGGACTCTACTCCAAAACATGTTTACTCCAACGAAAACTTTACTCTCCATTAAATTTCAATACAGGAAGTATATATCGATTAATGTTTTTATTATACAAATGAGATATCTTATTAAGGTATCACGTCTTAGGCCTTAAAATTAGATAAATACTGACAGTGGTTTCCATTTACTTCAAAAAGATTATTGATATCCGCCGAAACCTTTTCAGGTTCGTCAATATAATAAATAGGATTATTAATATAAATTTGCATTTGTAACATTTTACGTCTATATTCTGCTACGATTTTTATGCTGATAATTATCACAGGTTACTCTTCCTAGGAAAAATAATTTCATAACATAAGCAATGTATGATTTCTGGTTTCAGAGAAAAGAATACGTGAGATATGCCAAAGTATTTCCATTCTCTGAAATGCTGGACTTCAAGTTACCATCGAAGTGGTACAGAAGAACCGTGGGGGGCCTCGAAATATTGTTTGGTCTGGCTCTAGCAGTTATACCCAGTCGTGAGTACGAGTTTTCAAAATCTAGTGATATATGAAACTTGAAAGAGTCACAACTATTAGAGGAGGCTTATATATATTATTATTATATTTATTATAGTTTATTATCTATTTAGACCCGACATGTTTACATACAGGCTCTCACCCACTTCTAATTTTCCCATTAGAAAGTATATGTGGCCGACAGACTTGTAAAGATAAATATATTTGGGGCTCTCTGCATCCTGACTACGCCTATAGAATCTGGCGTGACGATATAGTCAATAATAATACTATATGCAAAACGTGTAAAATATAAAATTTGTTTTTATAACACAAGCATGTCTAACACGCTGATCTCCAAGTTATAAATACTGGCATCCCACAAAGTTCTGCGCTGTCGACCGCTATTTATGTTAACGATATGTCTGCAATCGGAATGTTCGTTGATATTTAGAAGAAACATTTCTCAGACACATGTAGATAGGCAACGAAAGAATAGTAACGAATTACGTCTTGAAATTTAAGTGACTTTGTACAGATTGTCGACTATGTTTAAATAAAATATTGTACTAACGAAACAAATCTGAACTTCCTTCGTCAGACATTAATACTTACTTAGTATTTTTTTTAAACTACCTGATCGACATGTAAACGTGTCCTCAATAATAATCCTAAGTACAATGGTTTGACGTATAACAAGCAGATTCAAAGGCAATTAAAGTCGTAATCGACTCTCTGCATTGGACTATAGATTATAGATTATAGATTATATATATATTAGATTATATTAACTAGCTTGTAGAGTAGCGACTGCCAGCCAGCTGCGGCACTGCTACCTATGAGGCACTTGATGTAATTGCGGCCAAACCTATTATATATCTTGCTCTAGGTGCCTAATCATTTATTATATAATAACAGAATGTTCCATCACAATTGCCTCTTACACCACTCAATTTTTTGCTTTCCAGTTAATCTGATGTTTTACAAAAGCTGTTATATAAAAAAATATATTGTTAAATTTAGTCTACCATTTTTTATAATATTTATAGTATAGTATACTATTCTATTTATTGCAAACGAAGCGACTAAAATGTAACGATTTAAAACGTTTAAATTATCAAGAACAGTTTTATTATTCCACATAAGGTTTATTGAGTTTTATCTCTACAGTCAATATGTTCGTTTGAAATGCAAAACTAACCATTACACGCCTCGTAAAACTGTCTTGACTGAATTTATATGTATTTGGTTAGGGATTCTTTTAACTGTTACCAGATTTCGATAAATTACATTTGCTATTATTATAATAATGGGCAATCCTTTATTTCATTATGGTTTTATAGTATACAGTTTATCGTGATGTTTGTACTGTAATTGCACTAAAGTGGATGATTTTATGTTATTACAGATAAAATAAAGAATGCGGCCAATGTAGGCTTGGTGTTACTGACGATCTTGGCCGCATATTCGCACGTCATGGTCGGCGATCCGTTCGACCGCAGCGCGCCCGCTCTGGTCTTCTTCTTCATGCTGAGCGGCAGACTCGTTGTTTGGTACGTATTATGGATGCTTTGTAATAATAGAAACTATTTCCCCAGAAAGTATTTCCCCAGTAACGTTGTTCTAAATCTGTTTCGGCATGAGGGAAGTTCGTAAACGGTGTCTATTACTAGCTGCCATAGTCATTGCTTCTAATTATAATCATTAAACAAACATACAAACAACCTATAGAAATAGATGAGGCATTCCAACTTGTCTGTCACCGTAATCATTACTTGAAAAATTCGTATTATCTGAATGTGTTCAGCTTTTAGTGCCTATTTATGCTGATTTTTTATATGACATTGTATTTCTAGAATGATCCATTAGGTTGTATGGATGAGCTGTTCGTCGGTTATGTGGTTAATTGTGAATAGCTAGTGATAAAACAATACGTCCGTTAAACGTAAACAGTTTGTCAAATCATGTTTTTCACCATACTTCTTTTTCCGGTTCTACGCCCCTGAACATTGGAAACTATATACCTTGACCAATTTTTATGTGATGTAAACACCAGTTACGAAATAAATTTAGTGCTATCGTAGGAACATCATCGGGCTGGCAGCGCGCCAGAGAACTCACGATGACGAATCGTTGCTGTCGTGCAAATAATTTTGGGTTCTAGTTTATTTGGGGTAGGAAATATTCCGACGTAGTCTTATATACTTATACTTTTCATAAAAAAAATATATTCTAAGCAGGCTAATCTGCTATAAATATTTGGAATAAAATACTTTCGTACGCCTACAAATAGTTGTAAATAACTTTCGCCTATTTTACGTTTTCGTCAAAACCACGAGTCGAGATTATTTTAATATTTTTTTAATTAGTATCATAGCTTGACTTAATGAAATAAAATTTTAGATATTTCGTCTATTAATCGAGTTGTGAATTTTTCGACATGATATTACGGAATTTATTATTAGCTTTCGTCTTCAGGCCTAATATAATTCTAATATATATTTCTCACTAATATTACGCTGTTATTCTCTAATCTTTTAAAATAAATCCGTGTAATAAAATGTGTGGACTTAACATGAAAACAAATCTATTTTTAGGTACCAGATCAGCCGACGTGAAGCATTAGAAAAAGCTGCATCGACGCAAAACGGCAATGGGCTCAAAAGGGATTAAAAATATGTTGGAAATCATGTATCTAGTCTGTAAAATGTTCACGATTTACAAAAAATCCAAATGTAGCTTTCCCGAGCGCCTTCATAATCTATATCGAATATTATTGTTTGTGATAGGATTTTCTGTTCTTATGACCATTTACCAATTAGGCACTAGTCTTAGTAAAATGTACTAATTGCATAGGCCAGACATCAAATTTTACCCACTGTGATTTTTGCTAGTCATCACATAAATTGAGACATGTTTGATTCATCTTCTTTACCACTATATTTAATTATAAACTTATAAGAACATTTCATGAAATGTGTACTATATTTCATATGTACTATATTACCACTTCTCAATAAAATATCAATACCTGTGAATAGATTATTAATCTATAAATGTTTTTTGGGTAAATAAACTCTGCTACATCTTCCTGAATCAGAATGTATTGAGTGAATCTGTTTTATACCTAAAGTGATATTAATTTAAGTGTTAAGGACTAGATTCGTTTTGTGTTGTGTAAAGTGTGATAGGTCATATATGATTTGTGGAGTGCAAAATATAATTCTAAATATATAAAGTTGGGAATGAAAACGATGGATATTTGTTAGGACTTTCCCACACTGCTGCTATTTGTACTTGGTTTTGTTCTAGATTGTATTCATTTTTATGTGAACAATAGTTATTAAATAAGTATTATAATTATTGGAACACATTTAAATATTGAACTATTTTGTAACAAAACAAACTGCCATTGTATATCATTATATGTAGAAGTTTTATAGTTTGAGCACATTAGAAGAATAAGTATTATGCACTTTTTAATTTTTCAGTGAATATGTGTATGATTTGCTCAATCTTCATAACCTAATCTTAAGCCACTGCACATTGTTATATGAATGTATTGAACACTGTTTATAAATGTGTGTTGTGAATGGTTCATTATGTAATATGGTTTACTTGCAAGTCATTAATTGTATTACAATTTATACTCTTAGGTGGTACTCTCCACCCTTTTAATCAAAAATCTTCATTAATACTGTAATATTGAAAAAAACTAAAAATGATGTATATAGCATATCTTTTTGTAAACATAAAATTTATTACCACTGTTTTATATATGAATGTATGTATTAACACGCAACAGTATAATTTTAAAATATGTCAGTAAATGCTTCTGGATAAGAAATATGTTATTTCTTCAGTTACATTTTTTTGCTTGGTTAATAGTTGTAGACTATTTTACTTCCAAATAACGCTATTCTTGGTTTTTATCAAGTTCTTTGGAATTTGCTATTGCAACTTTTTAACAAGCTATAATAGCAAATGGGTACTTAATATGATCACAAAATCTCTCTGGTTAGACACTATCAATAGGCATGAAGTTGGAATTTTTAAGTGTTGTCATGGTGCTTTTCATACATTATTATTTTTTAACAAAATTTGAAGAACCAGGATTACTTGTCGATAACAATAACACAGCAAATAATGTAATGTTAATTATGTTGTGAGTGGAATGTAATGTGGTTTTGAATAAATATAATTAGAATGTACTGTTTTATTTTTTCCTTTCCTGTGTACGAAAGTTATGTTAAAAGTATTAAAGAAGCTATATAAGTCCTTGAAAAAGTAAAGAATGGTATAAATAAGGGCATTAGCAAAAACTAACTAAATGTATCCTGATATACTAGGATGTTAACAAATAGTATATGATATTTTTAGATCATTACATTTAGATTAGTAACAAAAATGTCAAGGAAAGAAGATAAAAAAATACCTTTTAAGTTAATTATTTATTGACATAACTATAACGTAGCCTATAACAATTTACCTTATATGATTTCATAAGGTTATTTAAAAATCAATTCACAATTCAATTCAGCTTGTTTTCGAAATTTATACATTTTACGTTACTTAATGCGAATTTTATAAATATTTCAGCTATTTGCAATTAACCATTCAATTATGATCAAGTATAAAATAAAATCTTAAAGCTCACTTATTTTAACAATATTTTCCTATTATGGATTAGATATATTTATCCATGAATTGTACAGCATTAGCGAATAAAGGTGTTATAACATTGCAATGTAAATACATATCCTTACTTAATAACATGCATATAAATTTTCTTCAAGCTGGATCTCTTCCAGTTTGCAATAATTCCAAAGCATTAGTGAGATTAACCATTGCTGTTTTAATATCATCATAATTGAGGGCGCTACTGGCCCACTTGCAGTACTTTTGAGCTTTTGCTATTTGATCTGGTCCCAGTAGTGCAACTGTAGTGGAATTATCACCATATAATGTATTTGATGGTGCAGGTTGGGGTTGCTCTGATGGATCATAGGGCACAAAACCACCAGGATTAGGGTCTGGTGTGTATGGTACTGGTGGTAACTGCGAAGCTGCCCTGATGGCTGCATTAGGATCAGGTAAAGAGCTGCTGAAACTAGTAGGCACAGTTGGTGGCGTCCCTGGAATGACATTTGTAAAGCCCATAATTTGATTGTCACTTGTTACATTAGTATCAGTTGAGGTTTCTTCATTATTTTGTTCTTCATCAGATTGCATTGGACCTGTAATAAGAAAACATTCACGATAATAACATTATTAGTACATTAAATTGTCGTATACAATGGTAAAAAAAACTATAAGAAGAAAATACATCCTACCTGGAATTGGTACCTCCCCATTTTTAAGGCAATTGTGTATATATGCTGCTTTCCACTTAGCATACTTCCTGTTCTGAGTAGCTTCATCTGTTAGCTCTCCAAATGTGGTCAAAACATCGTATATCATCCCAGCTGTGTAAAATGCTTTAACAATATTCCTAAAAGGACATATATTTGTTAGGTTACAGATTTATTATAAGAATACAATGAATATCAGTGTGTACTTATATTAGTTAAGGAGTACCAATTATCTGGGACATTGAGACATGTAAATAATAATAATCTATACATTATAATAAAACTGTATCTGATCACTGTTTGTGCACACTAATCTCAGAAATGACTTATCTGATTTGAATGCAGTATTTAGGATTATGTTGTGATGGGCTTCACTTAACATTTAGTGTTTTCATTTAAAATGTCAATCATCACATAACATGTACCAAGAAAAATAAAGCTCAGATCTATATGATCAATCATCATATTAAATAGGGTTCAGTGCAGGCTGGAAGTGTGTCAGTTGGATAAGATGTGGCCCTGCGGTTAGGTAGATTAGTCTGAAGTCGAGGACACAGCTAGTTCTCAAATATATAGAATCTATCTTAAGTTCACTGCAGTGATAGCCTAGTGGTTAAGAATTCAGCCCCTCACCTCGGGGGTGCCGGGTTCAAACCCAT
>DWMG01001732.1:0-14560 GCA_018244855.1 Elbella merops | reverse complement strand
ATTAGTTTCAATTATAATAACAATTCATGGGGGGGTTAATTAATTCATTATAATAACAGGACAGGGCGCGATGGCGCTCATTGGGGGAGGCTTATGTCCAGCAGTGGACTGAGATAGGCTGACGATGATGATGATAATAACAATATTGTTTTTTAAATATTTCCGCGAGCTTTTTATTTTATCTTTTTTTAAACACGTTTACACACAAAATAGTGTTCATCAGCCGTATAACAGCTCGACGCCGTAGCTGATGATTCCGAGGCTTATTCTCCGTAGCCGAAATCGACTAGGATGTGATGATAATGACTTTATTAAAATAAATATTTACACTGAAAACTGACAAAAAGATTACAAGATGACGAAATGTGTCACTACGTGGTGCTACGAATGAAGTTGTCTGCGTAAATCAATGTGAGGTACAATATTGACTTTACGAAAGCAATGTTTGTTTGTTGTTTCTCTAAATCCATGTCTACGCGTGAGCTGATCATCAAATTCCTTTATTTCCGAGTAGTGTGGGCTTCCAACACCTACTCGTAAAATTTTTTATAAGCAAATTTTTAGGGTTCATTAAAGAAATATATTATATTTTATATTAATAATAGTATACAATCGTACAAATTGTCATGAAATAAAAAAGGACCTGTTTCTGCTATTGTTGATAAATCAACATTTTGAATCGAACTGCGCATATCCAACGCTGTTCAGCAAGCTACGAGTACATGGACTGCGATGATTACTTATACTTATTAATGTGTCGATGTCGTCATGTGGGCGAATGGACTACTGGATTAGCAGACAAGCATGATTACCATCAGGTCTGTATCTGCCCGAAGAGATAGGTAGAAGAATGTACACTCCCCGGTTTCACCACTTCCGTTATAGGTCCCAAGTAGAATAGATGAGCCTACTGGCACAGATACAGACTACGCGCTACGGTTTTATGCATAAACATACAAATTATGCATAATACAAAGTATACGGAACCGCTGAGGCGCACCCAACACCACACCCACCTCGTTTTTTAGCTATTACAAACAGCGCTAATCTGTTAGCTGTGTTTATGTTTATTTGAGCGCGCGCACAATATTCGACTGGTTCCTTTGTACAGGGTAATGGCAACTAGTGTCTGTTTGACGGGCGATTTGCGAATAAGAACGTGAGTTGTCCTGCAGGGGTGTGTTTGTCCATTCCTTATATATATTTTTGTAGAGTAATGTATAATAGCATGTCATAAGATTTTATCAGATCGTAAATGAGGGACTTAAGACATTCCTCTCCAAAGAAACTGCATCCGAGCGGTCTGGCTTTACGTATCCAAAGCCAAATTAAACACAGACCAGATAATTTAACAGACCTAGATATGAACATCGATTGATTTCTCAAAAGCGTTAGACTCTATCAAGAGGCCAGTGCTATGGCGCTCTCTTCTAAGTATGGATGCACGAAAACACCTTGTACATATAAGGCAACTCTTAGAAAACGGGACAGCATTGGTCTGGACAGGCGAAATACTGCGCAGCGCGGGCGGCCGCCACGACTGTATAATGTCGCCTCAGCTACTTAACATCTACACAGAGAGTATGATGCTAATCGGCCTTGATAGCTGGAGGGATGCCACCGCGAACAGTACGAAGTTTACAATATGCGTCGATATGATCGTACGAGCCCAATCTTACATATTATATCTTGCTGCATTAATATCCAATAATGTGGACATGTGGAGAAAATCCAGCGGCGCAAGGCGGTTACTGGGTCTGCTATGGACGGTTGCAGCAAATAAAATTTAAAATAAAAATGCATATAACTTTGTAAAACGCGGAGTGCGTAGAAAGATTTCAATTCCAGTACCTTTAAGTGACAAGGTTAAATCGAAAATCGAATATCATCACGTTATTTGTTCGTCTTCTGATTAGTAGGTCATCTCGCAGCAGTGGATAACTCATACGTTATTAACTAAATTTTCAGTTAACTGAACTTTCAAAATTAATTGTTTTTAATGGGAATCCACGTGAACTTTTTACTTTTCGCCCGAACTTCCAATGGCATGTTATATGTGCTATTGCACCAGTAACGGCATTATGGATTTTAAAATTATACGTTGCTACTTCCTCTTTCCCAAAAACCACCACATATGAATATTACGTTACATTTTACTTATTATTATTTCAATTATTCATCGGTCTAGGTATTTATTTATTGAAACTTATGCTAATTAAAATATCCTGCAAGCTAACCGCGGAAATGTACGTTATTCAAGGTTTAAGATATGTGCGGACGCGCGGCCAGAGACAGCCCTGGCCACAGACACGCGTTTTCATTTCCGCGTTAACACAATAAACACGCTCGATGCTGTTGCAACAGACGCGATACAGTTGTGTCGTTACAGCCGCTACAAAGAGAATCTGCCTTTATAATATAATGCTTAACTACATATTTACCTCCACATTTATAATATGAATATAATGAAATTTTAAACTTGAACTGTTTGCGTTTTAAATTTTTTTCTTGTCAGAATACATTTTACATAGTATACTCGGAACGATACTGTTATATACCTAATGGTTGTATTAATTTCATAGATTGAAATAAATTAATATTAGCACTTTTAATTGAAAGCTTACTTAAGAGCTTAGTAAGAGCCTTAGATAAAAAATATTGTTATTATATCATCGCCCTGCAGTATAGGCAGAGAAACAAGTCCCAAATATCTCACATTTGAAACCAAATAGGTAAACTTTATTTCTATACAAAATAAGTGTTTGACTGGTGTTGTAGATGTTACTGCATGCTGCCATCCATCTGTCCTTATGAAACCTGAGCTCCGATACGTCTGATCGCGGACGACGAGTCCAGAACCGAAATAAATTATTTTAAATAAATACCGTGGAATTAGCGCAACGATAGCTCGGCCGGCGGCCGGCGGCTGCGTCCGGCCAGCGACAGCTCTCCAAGAGACTCGCTGTAGCTCGATTATGTGTAAACACATGTGACACGGCGTATTACATCTATCTAGCTCTAGCCGTTTGTTAATAACCCTAATATTGTATCTTAGAACAGACGGACTAACACACTCGTCATCAATCTGACCCCTCTACATCCACTGTGCTTCAGGGATACACACAACTTTATTTATTCTCTTGTAAGGTATATTGCAAAGTAGCTAAGAATGATTAAGATAAACAGTCTCGGTGGTCGAATGGTTGCAAGCGCGACTACTGATTGAGAGCACCGAGGGTCCAGTCTTGGATCGCGTGCTGTTGGATTTTTCCTAACTTGGATTATCTTATAATGACTCGGAGTCTGGATCTGTGCCCGCTGTATGGCAATAGGCTCACAAATTATTGCTTGTGGGACGTAAGCATAACTGGTGAAAGCTGGTGATAACAACACTCCTCTGCTACCACTTCGGGCATTACAGGCGTAATGTTACGTTGATTAAAACAAATTATAACAGGCCCAAGTGTAAACATATTGTCTGACATTTGTTGAATAAGACAATAAACTTGTTCAGTTCGGTCTCATAAGCGATGTAATTCGAAGGAACACATTTTTCAAAACGTTAGCTTATATATAGTTATGAGCAACATAAGCTACTATTCCATATACTTCAAAGAGCGACGCTGTACAAATGGGCGGTGCTCAAGATGCAGTCGAAAGAGTGGAGTTCGCGGAAGGCCACCCAGAGAGCCCGCACCTGACAAACAAACAGACGAACTCCAGAGCCGCTGCGACGGTAGCGCGCGCCCCGCGCTGCCCACCGCTTAGTTAATTGAGGGTAAGTACTTTATAGAACCGCGTGTCACTCCCTTTGTAATAGACTCTGGCAACATCAGCGTGTAAACTACTAATTTATTAATGGAGTTTTAAAGAAATTTATTTAGTGATAGGATTACTAACATATTTCCCCACCGCCGTTGGCAGTTAACATTCATAGATAATTGCTATTATGTTATGATATCATCGCATCAGGTCCCTTACAGGTCCGGCATAGAGCTAAAGTGCGAAGTACAACATCCTTACGGATGAGACATGCTTCTTCTACTCGTACGTCCATCAGTTTCTTTGTAAAAACACGCTGGATTCGGAAACCCGTAACCGTGCCATCAGTTAGCATCTGACCTAGTTGGTCAAGATATGCGACTCTTGGTGTCCCTCGCACCTGCATCATCGCATTGTATATTCTTTTGTCATTCTCTGTACATGCCCGAACCATCGCTTAATCGATAAATAATGGATCAATGATAGTAATTATGTTGCTCTTTATTATAAAACGCTAGAAAAAGGTTTTAAAATATGTAAACGGTACAAGTACTATTCTATTCTATAAAAAAAAAAAAAAAGTTGTGACCGATTCTTACAGACATTTGGCGATGTTAGAATAATGGATAATAAGCCTACTTTTTGGATGTCGTTAAGAGCGTGATCATGCCACGCTTGGAAATCACAGTCTGCTCAATAAACTAATGTGCCCGCTAACGTACTAACAAATATGTAGACAGAGAGACTTATTTGAACTATTAATTTAAAACAGCCCATTATGAAATAAAACGATAATTTTATATGAAATGTAGGTACCTACGCCATGTAAAGCAGTCCTCCGTTACAAAACGATCTCGGATTGAAATAGCTGTAAAAAAATTTAATAATAATTTATTATCGTCGATTACGAAATATCGTCGTTTTTAAGTTTTACATAACGTATGGAACTTTAAATTCCGAACCCGTAAATGTACCTCGCGTGTGGGTATGCTGCAGACACATAAACAGTTCGATTGTTCAGGATTCTTATGGCGTTCCCGATTCAGCAATTACACACCCACTAAACACTAATAAAATCAATATAAAACCGTTAAGTAGGCGTTTTAAACCTTTCGGAGGTCAGATTTAATGTGTGGTCTCGGTGTAGAAATAGTCGGCGGGCGGGCGGGCGCGCGGCGGCAACACTCAAATAAATAAGTCGATCAACGTAACAGTTAAATCCGATTTTATTGTGTTTCCAACAGGTTCCTCTGTTTTATCGTAATTTCGTTATAAACTGTACGACCGATTAACACGCTCGCTAAACAGATAAATTCATCAATACACTGCTCCGTTTATAAATAAGTAAGACGTGTTGCGCCATTGCTGCGCTGCGCCCACTTCTTTGAAATTAAAGGAAATTCTAATTTGGAATTATTGACAGCAATTGTTAAAGCAACTTTTTATACATTTCGGAACGTATGCACGCTGTAGTTTAGAAATTTGTTTTTTGCGTCACTAATTATAATTTGTATTTTAGAAGCCTGCTGCTAGCTCATTGAACTTGCGAAAGAAAATATTAATTCCACATCAGTGCTTAAACTGCGGTTTTAAGAAGAATAATTTAACATTTATCTATAACTCGCTCTTATATTGACACCTGTTTGTGGAACTACACAGTACCTAGTCCTCTAGCCGTCGCCATTAAACTTAGTTCTTTATTTGTTAAGAAACTTCTACAATTACTCTTTGTAATAAACATAAACAATAATGCACTTAAAAATAAACTATGACCACCTCGTAATTAAGAATTCAGTCACCCGTACCTATATTTGGCCGCCTGTTTACAACGCACCCTCAACGCACCCTCAAATTTTGAAAATTGTCCTTATTTATATTAAGATTTTAATTTTATTTATTACGTATTAAGTATGTGATTTTTTTAAATTAAGCAGCACTGAAACAATGACCCGTTGATTCAGCGGTTAATGATCCCGACGGTTGAACCAGGTGATGGTAGGTTCGATTCCCACCTGGGACAATTTGTGTGTGATGTTGTTGTGTGTTGTGTTTGTAATATGTGATGTGTAGAAAGATGTCCAACAGTGAAACTAAAGCTAATTCAGGTGCAGTCAGTAACTAGTTAAATGAGTGATCGTTTGTTTTAAATTTTCATGAGCGTTCTGTGTTTTGGAGTGTGCGGTAAGCAACTTGTGCCGGTAATTATTTATCATTAGATAACAAACGTAGATTGTTGTCGTATACTTTAAAGTCGGCCAGAGAATATAGCTTTTAACCATTCTGCATTCCGTAGAAAGCTGCAGATTATTGCAGCCTTAACGTAAGAAAAAACACTACAATGATATTTTTAGTGACACTTGGCGCCATCTACACTCTCTTATTGTGTACCAAATATCAGGTCTCATACAGATGAAAGTAGTATTAGCTACTGATCAATAGATGACACTGAAGTAGAGATGTACTCCAGTACTGTACTTATATAATATATATACTACGGTATTGTAGTATGTATGTAATTTTAAATGGAATAATTTAAGTTATGTTGATATAAAAGATAAATGCGAAGTAACTAAAAGATTTCTATTTTTAATGCGAAAATCATAAACAAAACTATTACAATATTATTTGAATATTTTAAAATAAGTGTAACATTTGGTTTTCGCCTATAGTATCCGAACAGTGGAAATCATCATTCGATTGCAAAATGACGTTTCTCGTCAGTTGCGCTTTGTTATCGTGCCGAGTATTTTCTACATTTCTTATTAGAAAAAAAATTTTGTGTATCAGTGCAGGCAAATTTCATATGGATTTTAAAGATGAAGCGAAGACAACCATGGATATTATCAACATACCTCCAATCGTTGCCACATACCGGCACGCTTTGCACACTTTCGATGACAAATTCAAAAGTGAACTCACAACAAACTTGGGAAAGTTAAAAACTATGATGGATGGGCTGAAAGCAGACAATCTAGGCTTCGATGACACCTTCAATGATCCGGCTTTTTGGAGGAGCCCATTTAAAGCGCCGTGTACATACATCGAAGTGTTTCAAAATAGGCTAGTGAATATGAGTATTTTTGTGTTAAAACCAGGTTTCAAGATGCCTCTGCACGACCATCCGCATATGCACGGACTTTTGAAGGTAATATCCGGAGGGGTACGTATTAGGAGTTTTACAGAATATCCTTTGAAGGAAGATGCGAATTCTTTGGACTTTATAAGTAAGGCAATACGTGAAGCGGCGCGACTGACTCAAGGATTACATTTAAATAGACGCTTCTATGCGGAGATATCACAAGATAATATATGTACTGCCAATTCAGCAACATGTGTGCTTACACCAACTATATCCAATTATCATGAGATTGAGGCTTTGAATATGCCAGCAGCATTTTTCGACATCCTTTCTCCCCCTTATGATACTTTGATAGAAGGCATTGGACCTAGAAGATGTAGCTATTACAATATAGTCAATGACATAAGCACTAATTTAGTTGAATTACAGGAAACAAATGTGCCAGATTGTTTTTACTGTGATCAAGCACCATATCTGGGGCCTATACTCTCATAGGCACAACAAATTCCAATTTTATTTTATTTCTGTGTTAACTTATACTTATGAGTGAAGTATTAATGTATTAAAAGAAAAATGTGGTTACTGCAGCCCAAAGATGTCAACAATCTTATATATAAGTTACATGCATCTTACTTTAAGATAAATTCTAGAAACAAGAATGAATGCCTCTTGAATGAATAACAGCATTCCTCATAAATATTATGACTGTTGCATAGCAAGGACAAAGTTTGTGACTTTAAACCTTTAAACGTGAGTAAACATGTAAGACACATATTGACTTCTCTGTGGTCCTTCACTGTCATTTGTGAAGACCAAAGTTTGTTTAAATTGCTTTTCCCTAGTTAAATTGCTCTAGGAACAGGAATCCAGAGTGAATACAACCAAACCAATAAATATGATTGAAAAGTGGCATTATAATGAGTACTCTATGGAACTATTAAATGTATAAGTAACTGTTATCTGTGGTTCTATTGTATGAACAAGTCCGACAGATGTCCATGTAAGAATATCTTGTCTAAGACTATTGTATTAATGTTTTTAATAATTACTATTATACCTACACACTAGATCACTTATACTCAGTTCCATATATCACATAGAGTACTCAGTTTCAAATATTTCTATCCTTGTTTACTTGATATTCTTTTTTTACACAGAATACACCACAGTATATAACTCAGATATGTATATACCACTTTCAGAAATTTTTGCCTCTTCCTTCCATCAACCAGTTCCTGACCTATTTGACTTGATCAAGATACACAAGTAAATCTTGTCTGAATTTGCTATGCATTCCCTTGGGAACTTATTTGCTGTTTGTTGAATATATTTAAATTAAGAATGTTGGACATTTGTGCTTCTCTTACACACAAACACACACTCACACAAGCACTTCACCAACAGTCAACAACACACAATTTATGTATCCATACATTATTTGTATCTATATATAATTGTTTGCCCATCATTTCAATTTTCATTTCAAACAGACAAATTTCTTTTTGACTTTATATATAGAATACACTGTTCCGGTGAAGGTATTAAATGTTAATGTTGCTCGTTTTCCAATTTTATAATCTATTTTTTCCACATAATAGTTTTAATGATTTTGCATATAGTGAAAAGTTTTTAAAAAACTTAGTATTTCAAACATACTTTGTTTATATGTGTATATAATATTTTATTGAACTCTTTCAGTGATAGATCCATGGGCAACAATAAAACAAGAAAGCAATGCTTAGCATGGCACACCTTGAATACACAACCATGGAACACAAAACTCATATATTAACAAAAAGTTGAATGTACGTACAACACAATACTTCTTTAGTCTTGGTGCAGACCACAGCACAGGGTATCTTATGTCTGGAAATCAACTAATTGAATTCTACTAATGTTAAATTGTCTTCTCTGTCTATGTACATAGTACTTCCAAAATATTGGTTAGTTATGTATTCTAAAATTTGGAATTTAATTCCTGACTGTGAAATTAATATCTTGAGGCATCTCAATTGTGTGAGGACTTTTTAATAGACATATTAGGTAATGTTTTATTTGTGGTTAAAGGTAAAATTGTCTCAATTAACCATATTGTTTAACGATATTATAAATTGCCTTCTTGACTGGCTCTCTTCACTTCTTGTGGTGTGGAACTACACCTTTTTGGTTATTTTTACAGTTGAACACAGAAACTTTCACAAAGTTTCACCCAGAGTTCTTTACATAATATTCTATTAAATGTTCTCACACATTTGGCTTTAGAATTGTTACTGAAACTGAATAGTTCAAATGTTTTTGTGCCTTGTTTTAAAATTATAGGTGGTGTATAAAATGTTACAGATACTAGAGATACTTGATTGAATGTTAAAATTAAGTAGAATATTTACATGTTGATAGATTACAGAGTTACCACTTAGTGAAGCATCACATTGCAGCTGTTCTTTTATTAGGATAAGGACTGAAATGGTATAATCGGTGTCATAAGTAAACAGGGAACGCACATATTATAATTAGTGCTTCATTGCTCTTAATA
The DNA here is from genome assembly GCA_018244855.1 of Elbella merops. Classification (NCBI taxonomy): domain Eukaryota; kingdom Metazoa; phylum Arthropoda; class Insecta; order Lepidoptera; family Hesperiidae; genus Elbella; species Elbella merops. The sequence goes on along the minus strand of DWMG01001732.1, from coordinate 5,186 downwards.
TAGCCTCAATTTCAAATTAATTATATCTATATACATATTTTTGTTCACTACAAATGTATAGCATATTTTCTGTACAAATAGAATTTGCAGAGAGTTTTGATATTAATCACCAATCGTACTACCTATTACAAAAAGTTCAATCTGCTCTCCAAAATTAACACTTGTGGTGAGCGGAAATCTTTTATATAGGAATTTTAAATTTACAATTGCTTATGTCATCAATTGATACTATTTTTAATTATTAAATTTGATTATAAGGAAACCACAATTTACTATATTTATGTAATTAATTGAAGTTTAATTGGTCCATTTTAAAGATGTGTACTATCTTAGCTGTATCATCAATTGGCCATTACTTTCATTGTTACTTTCTTTGAATATGCAATTTAGTCATTTTAAATAACAAGCACCTGGCTCACACAAGTGTGCTCCTTTAATATATTTTGTGTGCTTTATCTTTTCAAAACAAATATTGCATGTTTGATTTTCTTAGAAAATGACTCAAGCTGTCAATTGTCAATGTTCATAATGAAAATTTTTTTAGGTACTCGAATTGCTAGTCAATTTTAATGGTTCAGTATTTCGAAAAATCTTCTGTTAGTATTCACTGTTAAAATTTGTCAAGTATTGACTTTAAATGTTTGTTTCTTTTACCTTAATACGATTTGTAGTGTTATAAACATAAACCGTGTGTTATTTTACCGATTCATATTATAAGAATATTTTCGTACGTTTTTTTATTTGCTAATTATATTAGATGTCACGTCCTTCTACGATGACAAATTCCTCACCAGACACGACAAAGTCGTGTTTTGCGTATGGAGGTATTTTACATACTGTTTTCTGCTTATTAGGAATCTAGTAATTTCATTCTAGTAATTGTAATATTTTACTGTGGCATGTGATTTCACTCGATGAAAATAAGCAAGTAGCTGTGGTAATGTCAGTTTATTAAAAAAACTATCAGTGTGTCGTAATAGCGTCAGAGACGACATGTGTACATTCCAAATTATTATTACTCTACTAATTGTAGTTGATTTAGTCAACTGTATACAGTTTGTGATAGTAACTGAATATTATCATCGAGTAACTTAAGTTCTAGATAAATTGCTGTAAAACGATTATCTGATCTCCAAATTTATTGAATTATGTAACAAACAAATTGCAAACATTACAATTGCAAACATTACAATTGCAAACATTACAATTTTGTAAGCCGTATTTATACCGTATAAGGAGCCTGGCAGAGACCGACTCGACCAAGGTGTACAGGTCCGTGTCGAGTGGCCGACCGGCGGGTCGTCACGCCACGGTATTAGCGCACAATGATCGACAATAACAGTACCTGTCACTTGGATTAGAACTGTTTAGTTCAACTCTTACAGTAATAATTACATGAGAGCTTGGCACTTACTCTTACGAATGTTTTGGTTTAAGCTTACAAATGCGACGTGAAACATTGTCAATTGTTTAAAATCAATTATACTGAAACCGATGTGCCAGTATTCAAGATTTATATTGCGTACTGTCTACATAATTTTCGAAATAAGATCATCAGTCTCTGCGCTCCGAAAATGTTGTTAAAGTCTATTATACTTCTCACTTCAGTTCGAACAAAATATTGCGCAAGTAATATTTTGTAAAGATGTAATTTTCGCTTTTGCAAGTGTTTTAAGTGTGTTAATAAAATCTTTAATTGTTAAGAGTTTTTTTTCTTTACAGAGAAATTCAATTCAAAACAAAAATAAATATTAGAAGTTGTGATACATTAAATTTATTAAAATTACCATGTTATAGCCACTAGATAAATAAACACACAATTTACAATCGCACACACAATTACTTTACAGTTTGCACAGAGAACATTATTTCAGCAGTTCGTATGCAGCGCAGACATCCCGTTAGGAAATAATAAAAAATTTATTTAAAAGGGTAGAGCCCCCCAAGGTCATCCGGCGCGTTCATAGACGTAACTGCCTCTTTGTCACCGCAGTACCGTACAATCAAAGAGCAAATAACAACGTCGCATAAACAGCTGGGTGTTGAGACATTCACATGTAGAACAATATTGAAACCCCATCGTCACAACGGCTGATAGACAGGCCGTTAAGAAAACCAGATCTGGAAGTCGTCAACATCAATAGAGGTCACAAACTCGTTTGTCAATGACTATGGAGTCTCGCTGTCGAAGTTTGTAAACGGTTAGAAATATAGCGTGTCCAAAATTAAATAGAAAATATTACGATTATTGTGACCGGCTACTTCGGGCTCATGTTGACTTGAGAGATTTAGAACAAATTAATAACTTTAAAAATTGATCTAAATCTTTCAACTTATTAAAACTATTGAATAATGGCTTCTAAATATTCCGCGTGTAGAACAATGATGACCAATTCTAAGAGGATGATCTGATATATTAAAAGATATATCCAAAATGATTCAAAATTGTAAAATTTGAACTATCGAGAGTAACGATAAAGCCGCGATAAAGTGCCGGAGCCGACGCCCCGTGTGCCACGTAGCGCTGATATCCGCAGATAAAATCATTGAGCACGCATACTTTGTCACTTTCAACAACAGCCTCAGAAACATGGAATTCCTTTCTCTATGCAAATAAGGCAGATGCTGGATGCGACAAGCCGAAGTCAGAACGCGATGTCGCTCAATGGGGAGGTCTATGTCCAGCAGTGGACTGAAAGGCTGATGATGATAATAAAGAATATAGCTTTTCTTTGGTATTTTGCTTCTGATATAAATAAATCTTGATTACAGACAGCGGACATAATCTATACTGTAAACCACTAACAAACAGCCAGCCCTAAACCTTTGTATAAAAAGATCATACCATATTTATAACAGTTGTAGGGAAATATTAATCAATTCAAATCTGTCATATAATTAAGTACATATATTTCTTATGCAGATCCATATAGGTACATCTCTTCGTCCGAGTTAAAAAAAGCACCCCCTTGATTCGAATCAAAACAGAACACAACAAATTAATTCTTAATTACAATGAAAGAACTGGCTAAGTTCTGAGACTAGGCTAATATTTAAAATCATTTAATGATTTTCTCTATAAGAATGTTTATATAAAACATGAAATCCCAGAATTGAACACGAGTGAATGTCGCGCCCTACTTCAGTCAACTCGGTTGTTCAGCAATTGCCTAATGATCAAAAAAACACTAGGAAATTTATATAACTTTATTATGGTTTTGAATGATTGGCAAAGGAATCAAAGGCTTAAGATGGTTTTATCCATGGATTGAAGCGCAGGTTATCGCTCTCAATATTTTTCATAACATTATAGAGCGGAGATCAATCAACCTTATCGGAGCTTATCAACATGCGATCTGAAACATTGTGTAAATAAAATATAGGCATTTACCTCAAGTATAAAAATGTAAACAGCGCAACTAGTTCGCGATAACTAATCTTTAAATAACCGAACACGAAACACTAATCACACATTTTTTTAAATCATACATGCCTTTGAATAGACTTTAAAAAAGATTATTTCACGTGAAACATTTTAAACAAAACCTACAGTTTAAACTAGTCATTTAAAATCCTTTAACTAAGTGTTGCAAAATTAACAATTAGCTTTTAAAGTGTTATAACACAATCACAAGCATCCTTCATTTGGGGAACTTACCGCATCCTGCACCGCGCGCGTGTGACATCTAATCAATTTTGACACATTCCGTTCTAGCCGATTAATGCATAAATTATGAGATGATTAATGGACACATCTATATTTGAATTAATTGTAGGTAATATTTCAGTAGGTACAATGTACCTACAATTTGGCACAATTCGCGGTACTAACGCTTTTTGTTGAAGGCTTCAGCCCACAATGAGACTATGAGTGTATCCAAGTTCAACACTGCTGCTTTTAGCGCGCGATCTCCACATCCGCGAGGCAAAAGCGAAGACCAGGGCTCGCCACTTGGGAGGTGGCGGCGTGGCAGCTAACGAAAAAAATACATAGAAGAAACTCTTTGAAGTACCGATAAAAAACTCCGATGTTCGAAAAATAAAGTTCAAAGTGACCTACAATTTAATGAATGTGTGGAACATGTCTCATCATCAACCTATCTTAGTCCACTGCTGGACATTGGCCTCCCCCAAAGGGGGTTTATGCCGGTAATCTCCACGCTGGGCATGCGGGTTGGAGATCGCAGGGCACAACTTTTCGCACCGCCGCGCCGACGCTGTTAGACGTCAGCGGCCAGGGTATATAGGCATATCGCGCCTTTTCAGGAAGAACATCGTAACCGCCATTTTGCATTTTTATAGGAGGTTTTTTCTTAAAAAATCTCAGAATAATTTTTGGAATTAAAGTGTTTTTTACAAGATATTATATACACATGACTATCTATTAATTACTATTATTTGTTGTAGATAAGTGCTCTAGAATCATTTAAATCTGTACATTATATAGAGCATTTGTAGCATATGTCTCGTAACATGCATTTTTAATTTATCTCCTAAAATATTAACGATTAAAAAATGTTTCAATTACTCATAGTCAATAAATACAGTAAGCATAAGTATTTATAATGGCGCAGCAATATTTTATATAAAATATATATACATAACATTAATTGGGAGCGAATAAAAGACGCAGAACACTTTTTGCTATGTAATCGTTTAATTAATAAACACATAATTAATTTATAACGTATAATCGAACACATGTCATGTAATTAAAATATGTAAGTTAAAAAGTGAGCACAATTTTTAGTTTGTGAAAATGGACATTATTTACTACAGTATATTTTTTTTCTCCGTGCAGTTTGGGTCATAAAAGATAAGCCGGCTAGGGCGGGGCATGTTGTGCGGGCGCAACGCCGTTGTCGATAAAAACAAATGAGTCAGCGAAGGCAGGTGCGTGGCGGCGGTGCGGTATACAAAGAAGGGTGCTGCGATATTGTTATGTTATGATCATTGTTTGTCAATTGTTACGTAATTTGTTTTTCATCATTACCCCCACCTAATACCTGCAAATTAATGCAATGCTAATTTAGTACCCACCCACATAATGACAAAACTAAATACACTCGATAACACTTATCGATAACAATAATGCGCATCACTATGCCCGCCCATAAGGCCTGTGAGTGGGAGAGAGAGCAAAATACTCGCTTCACCGCTCCGACTTTTTATGACGCAAACTGTAC
>DWMG01001731.1:0-14564 GCA_018244855.1 Elbella merops | reverse complement strand
CCACTGCTGGACATAGGCCTCCCCCAAAAGGAGGTTTATGCCCGTAATCTCCACGCTGGGCATGCGGGTTGGAGATCGCAGGGCACAGCTTTCGCACCGCCGACGCTGCTGCCCGTTGGCACCCAGGGCATTTAGCCGTGCCTATTTAGGCTGCGCTATACCGCAATCAGCCGGTCGCCGGAATATTACATATTCATACATATATCTTTCATATTTAGTTATATTAAGGCAAGTAAACGAGCAATCTTACCTCTCGATGAACGGTCATGAATATTTATCATAGTTTGTTATTGCTAACCAAACTATAGTAATTCATTAATTCATTAGATCGTTCACTTTGTGGAAATCTATTTATTCTTTTGAATTCTGCTGGTAATATTTATTAAAGATACGGTAAAATAAAAAGAATTTGCATCTAGATTGTGCAAGTCGTTGGTTAATATCAATTTGGATATTCCGTGAGATTGGACAGATCTACGGGCCATTGAAGTTAAGAGAGAAATTGAAGAGACAAATTATTTTCGCCATCTGTGCACATTGAAGTTTTTAAGTTTAAGTTATTTAATGACCATTGAAAATAAGGACGGTGTTTCTCGAATCGCTGCGCTAGATTGGTTTCTATTTAATTAAAACCGTTTTGTCTACGTGCCTCCTCTATAGAGCTTTGTTTTGTATAACAATTCTGTTCTATAAAATGTTTTTGATTAATTACAAAGCATTCAATGTCTACAAAACTCCATTCCAAGACTGAACGTTTTCATCAGATTTCAAAAAACTATTAGAAAGTGTTCGAATATTGAAGCATTTAACCTTCGATTTTAGAAAAGGTGGTTACAATCTATAGGAAAACGCTAAACAAAACTATTTCTTAGGAATTTCATGCGTAACCGTAACTGGTGAAATTTGGGAGTGTATTACTTACATTTCTCTGCCTACCCCGTCGGGGATTACCGGCGTGAGTTACGTTTTTTTCATGCTTTATATTGGAATTATCTTATTATGATATTCATTTATGCTACACTTAATAAGAATGAAACTTACAGTTTGTATAACTTTGAGTCACTAAGCATATTTCTCAGCGTTCAGCTCGTATAAGTTATAAACATTCTTTTATAAATAACAATATGTTAAAGTTTATGTAGTTAACTTAAATGTATAAATTATCGCTAGTAGCTAGTAGATCACTTCAATTCACTCGCCTACAGAAGTACGTAACGTTTATTTTCGTCCTATTGAAAGAGATTTATGGATATAAAATAACAAATGTCAAACTGATGCTACAACGTGCACGCACGACTGGTTTCTTATTCAATTCCAAATAGAAATGATATTTCATGATACAATCTACGGCAAGGGATTGCCTCGTTGTCTCTATATAAATATACACAGTATCGAATCCGAATAAAATATTTATTTGATCGTATCTTAGACTGCAAGGAACAGACACTTCCACCGAACGCGTTCCACCGAAGTTATCGTAATAACAATCCGTCAGTAAAAAAATCCTAAACAGAACTTTTATAATTTTAGTTTAGTTACATTTACATTTTATGTCTATTGATTCAAGTGACTTAATTTGAATTGACTGAAAGTTGATAAAGAAGATAGGCACGGCTAAAGATAGGCAGCAGCGACGACGGTGCGAAAAGCCGTGGCCCAGCGATCTTATTTGTAATTGCGTATTTTGTAACAATGTTTTCCAGTTTTTGATTGTTTGCTGCAATAAAGGTTATTCTACCTAATGTTTGCTTAATTCATTATTCTACATGTGTTAATTTTTTTATAAGCTTGTTATAGAAAATGGGGACGATATTTGGCGACTGTACCCTACTGTTTCTAATATGTACACGGTTTGTTTATTTTAAGTTTTAAAGGTATGTATGGCATAGATTGGATAAGTTGTTAAATTTGAAAAACTTTTTTAAAGGTCTAATTTTTCGATCGGTTTCCACTAATTCTATTTAATTGAATGTAACATTTACCAGATAAGTCATAATCACTTTTATGCGCATAGACTTCAATCGAAGTGTTCGATTATTGTAAAACTTTAAAGATCTTTTTACCTAAGACGAACGATCTCCAGAGTAGGCTTTTAACTTTAGTAGCTCTTTAGAACTTGTGTAATAAAATTGCAAAAATTGTTCAATATTTTATATGTTTTCATTGCAAACGGCTTTCATAGCTGCGTGAAAATAGTCTATTATTAATTAATAAATCTGTATAAAAACGGTGTAGAATAAATAAATCTCCATTTTTATACACGTATTAAAGCATTGTATTTTTTTTTCAGTCAGCTCGAGTTTTCAATGTTCAATGAAAAAAATCCAATAAAACGCGACCTCGATGGAAAAACAAACAGTGATGGGCGCGAGCGAGTGACATTCTATATTGGGATTTAGGAGCTTATCGGATCCAACTCAATTTGAATTCGTGCTTTATCAATTAAAATTTATATTTTCTATTTATGTATAAAATATAAATTTATATTCTTTGAAATAAGAAAGACAACGTAAAGTAATTTTCTTATTGTTAACACTCAGTTGAACTTGACGGCCGTTGTTGAAACACTGGTAACGCGATGTTATACATAACGTTGAAAGTCTAATGATATTTTTACATTACAAATACTCCTGGTTAAGTGTGCTCTAAGCCGATACGAATTTCCACTACATTTTCGTTCTATTGTACGTATCTGGGTTACATTTACATTTCTGATTACTTCGATCTATTTCCGATGCTGGTGTAGAGAATGTTCGCTGTTAATTAAAAGATATGACGCAGTAAAACTAAGACAGTTACATTTACCTTGATGGTTATTTACGTATCATTATTGTAGATGAAATGGTTCTTGTTTTTATTTAAATTGATACTTATAATTTTCTTCGGGTAATCCCTATATTTGTTTAATAAACAATACCTTAAAGTAATTTTACGTAGAGTATCATCATCGTCAGCCTCTAGACGTCCACTGCTGGACATAGGCTTCCCCTAATCGGCGCCCCTCCCGGTCCTGGGCCTGCTACGTATATAACAAATATTTATGCAAATATTTTAATTTTCAGGATTGAACTTCTTACCTTTAATTGTCACAGAAAAATTTCTTACTACTTAATAAGCAGTGTTTTTAAATGGTCGGTAAATACACAAATTTAGTTTCCAACCATATTAAAAGAAACTTAACTAGTACTTTATAGGCATTAAAATGATAATCCCATTGTTAGTAAATCCGAATAATAAGGTACGACGCATCTCATACGTTGGAAGCTCGCCCTCGAGAGGTATTGTTCTTTCAAGAATCAACTCTTGAATTGATGTCGTTCTATTCATCGGATGTCAGCTGCTTGGGTCTGGGTTACCAGAACATTCAACGTTTTTTTTCTGCTTTTCACAATTGTTGTGTGAATGTTTGTTTCAGATGTATTATTAGTGACATGTACATGGACGTTGCTAGTGTTACTGTTGGAAGATTACGTTCGTAAGAAATATACGCGGTTACAGTGCGGTAGGAAATATCTATAGGCGGCAATATTTATGTTCCTATGCTGCTGGTCTCAAATACTCGTAATAATAATTACGATTTCAAACTTTAAATGATAGTATGTCTGTGGTTAAAGTACAATGTGATTTTTATACCAAGCACCGTTAGTGTCTTTTACCTTTTATAGTACTTCATTTCCAAGTTTTTTAACTCTATGCTTTTAGAATTCTAGCTCGCTACGTTTTATTGAAATAAAAATTTTAGCATCCACTTCCAGAAATTGAATGAAATTCTTATAGTTGGAAAATTGTTCGTTGGTCCGTTTGACTATAGCCATCGCTGTATTGTCGAGTCTCTAAGTTATTTGAATTAGCTTTTCATTACGAGAAATATTGAAACTATTTGAGAATCATTTAATTAGGTTCCATAGGAGCAAACACAGTGTGCTTTATACAATTATGTCTTGTTAACGAGATATTGAGATGGAGATATACTTATATAACATCGAGCATGTATTGCACTGAAGTGGTAGGCAGAAGAGTTAGTGCAATCCCATGTTTCGGCACTTATACGTCCCACCATCGAATTGGGGATAAGATATATGTAGATGTGACGTACATATACAAAATGAGCTTAATAATATATGAACGTACTTTAGTCAGTCTATACTATAATATTGAAACGAAGTAAACATTTTTACATTGACGGCTGAAAGCACGGTGACATCAAATAACGTTATGATATTACTTATAGTAAAGAGATAGCCGAAAGAAATTCAATGATATATCCATATTGGGTGTACATTGTAAAAGTTTATCATATCTTTTTAAAATCAAGTTTTATTTTAATACATTTGATGATAATTTACGGTACGATGCCGAGAAAACAATAACAATACCACAGATAAACAATCATCCGTACACCGTTCACGTATATCTAAATGTGAATGATACTTACACGTTCACGACTAATTTCGGGTGTTGTTCGAAATCCTTACTCGTGAAATCCGACGTTGTGCAAACATCAGTCAAGAGCAAGGAGACTCGAGCTTTCTGAGTACGCTTCGTTCATTAACTTGTCAGTTGGATATTAAGCAACATTGCCGGCGGTTTAATATAATTATCTATTCTGTTTTCCTCGTCATAATCAGGAACACTAGGTGAATTTGTTATGTAGGCTTATTAGGGAGTGGTGAATAGCTAATTAATTAAAGATTTTGGGGACAGTGTTTTGGTGTTGATAAGATTTAATAAATTTATTACACTAAATTACATTAAATTTATTACTAACTTTGTGGAGAACATGAACTAAATGTTATATGGATATGTTAAGTCTGATACATCAGCGAAGGGACGATTATAAATAAAATTCTTATACCAGGTATAATATAACAAAATAATTTTCTTCTAAAGCTACAAGGAATGGCGATTATTTTAAATAGATCGCAAGAAAATTGAGCACAAATATACAAAGAAAACTGTTGGGTAAAAATTTCCGGTTGATTCTTAAGAAGTCTAATCCTAACGCCTTATTTATGTTTCAATAACAATAAAAAACGAAACGACGAACGGAAAACATTCAAGATTGATCAAAACAGAGTAATTGTAATAAAACCCTTTGTGATGGCAGTCGATAGTATTTCACATAAAGATCAACAGTCTTTGTCAATTTAACGAAGGTTAGAACACATAAAAGGCTGGATGAAAGATTTATCTTTACCTTTTGTACGAACTTTCAAGATTTACTTTAAGTTAGGTAATCCATACTACACCAGCAACTCGAAGATTGCCATCAAACTGACTAACTTTTTAAACTTAACGTCTATATATATATATATATTGAAAACTTAAAAAAAATACTTCTACGAGCCTTGTTTAAATCTAGTGTAATTCTATTATATATTAGAATTTGTATTATACAGTATGTATTTATTTATAGTTTTTCTAATATTACTGGAATCTTCTGTAGTTTATGTCGCTCTTGAAGCTCTTCTATTTGATTTGAATTGGATATTACACATCACACAAAACAAATGGGTGCATAAAGAAGCAAGATATTTTTATTTGATTTAAAGTCTGACTAGAGTTTCTTATAACACACTAAACCTTATCATATTTTGTTTTCAAGTTTGATATAGTATGCTCTGTAATATTAAGTTGCTAATGTTGCGTTTTATTTAAGATCACTTTGCCATTCGCATTAAGTACCTAGATTGTTAGTGCGTTTTTATTATGAAATTATGATTCCATTTTTAAAATAGATGTAGCGAAGTTACATATTGAAGTTGGTTTCCACTTTAGTACCAGTGCGTTTGTACGTGAAGAGAATATCAAACGGGCAGGTACGTGTAGTCTTCTCAAGTGGCTGCTCCCGCCCATAGATCTTTGCAATCAATCTCAAATAGATCTGTAGAAAGACTATTAGTGTCTATCAATTCAGTTAGTATCAATTATTATTAATTGATAAGTATTAATTAGTAACAGAACTGCAGGCACAGGTCTGTTAGTATACATTAATGTCGTATGTGATAGTTTATAGTATATTAAAAATGTAGCTCAGACACGTTGGTTGGTACCCTGGAAGAATGAGATTTACAGTTATACACAAGAGTGTATAATTTATGTGCAATTAGTATCCATAGCCTAAAAAGAAAAACACAAATAGTACTTGTTGTTTATTTATTTACACAGGATTGGTCTGGGAGTGAATAAATTATGCAGCATAATATTGAAATAGGAGTTAGAGCTACTTCAGTCTAGATTTATCATAATCATTGGGACGCTGCTATGAGGGCTAATTAAAGATTTTCTTCTTCTGTTATAAAAATATAATGAATCGTCATCTGACGATAATGGCGACTTCATTTTTGTCTCAGTTATAAAACAACTGAACAGCGTACATTCAAGAGGTGTGTGTATATAACCGGCACATGCTATATGAACATTAAAAAAGTTATAATGTTTGTAGTAACGACCTCTAAATTTCACTTATAATTCTAAAATGTGCTAGTTCCTGTAAAATAAAAAAATGCGTAATCATCGTTAGAGCACAAAAAAATTCGTTAAAAAAGTGTTCATTCACGAACCGTTTCGCTCCTCTAGTTCAGTTCACTGCGAATCTAAAGTTGTTTTAAATTAAAAGGTGTTTTCTTTTAAATAATAAAGAACACTCAGAGTTATAAAGTACCAAAGCGAGAAGAGTTATATTTGTTAATTTATTATATTGTCTAGACGATTTTTACTGTTCGTTTCATTGCGCGCGAACTTGCCTATTGGGAGTTTAATCACATTAACGCTTTCCAGTGTTTTAATTAGTTTTTGTTTCGTTATTTGTTAATTTATCATCCATAGACGGGAGTATTTTTTGGAAATGGTCAGATTTATAGGATCGTTGACAGAAAATAAACGTCGCGATAGTAAATTTCCATGTAATATTGTGATCGTAAGCAAACAATGTAATACGAATACGAATGCAGTTTATGACACGTAAAATTAGTGTAATAACAATTGCATTACATTTACTATGTACCTAATGTTGTTTATTTTTGACGATCAAAAGTTCAAAGTAGTTTAAGTTCCGAATAATAAAACACTATCATTCATATTTGCACACAGTCCACTTTACAATACTGTAATAATGGAAAATCGTAAAGATCATTATTAATTACTTAATAATCTTCGCAAAATCTGCAACCTTGTTATCCACGTATTACGTAACTCTCTAAGTTCGCTCGTTGGAATGTTGAACATCGTGAGAAACATCACATAATAGAAATCAGTATAATGTTCTCTAAAACATTTGAAGTCTGCTCACTCACGGAGGGCCTGCGGAGCACATTAGCCTACCTACTCCTACTTATTCCGGAAAGAGTCTGGTGATAAACAATAATATGACAAATGTCAACGATGATCATAAATTTAATTTATTATATTTAATATAGTAATTTAAACGTAGTAAAACTGAGCACATTATTCCTCCGCGTGTAAATCTATAATACAAGGCTAAAGTACAAAACAATTATTTGGCGTGGACAGAGACGTGGAAGTTGGCTACGTATTGAAGTTAACTAAACGCGTAGTGTCACCATTACCTATTTAAATATGTATAGAAGTGCGTCCGACCGTCGTTTTGGTTTCAATCTGGGCGAGTGCCAACTCCGGCCAGCGTGGATGCCAATAACATCTAATAACCGGGTCGGAGTCTTCTGTCAAATTGTCAACGGAACATCTGACGGTAGAAGTGCTAAAATGTACATACACACACAATCTTACACGCACACACCCACAAACACATGTACACGCACACCCGCATACACATACACAGGCACACACGCAGCTATACACATGCACAGACACTGCAGACGTAATGTTATAATCATAATTTGATCTTCATCGTTATTCAATTGTTTTGTGATTGATGTGATGAATTTGCGGACACGACATGATAAATCTGTATTAGGTTAAAAACCAAAATGTACTTTTAAAAATAAAACTTGAAGATCGGAATTTACCTATTTTCCCTACATTATGGTGGCTTCTAATCCTGCGATGGATTCATATGGATAATTATAGATTTAACGGTACTTACCACGTTGTATGTAAACAAGCTGCAAATTCTAAGCTATGTAATGGTCAATTAACATCTTCTTATAGGCATAAAAGTTTTCAGTAAATCAATATACGTGTAAACAAACGAAATGTTCAACGGTTATTTATAATTAGGCGACGGTTATATCTAGTTGGGTAACTGCGCGGCTGAGTTCCGCCAAGATCACGATCAAGTACATCGCTGACAAGGTTTATTACGAGGCGCGGGGCCGACAGCTGGCTGAGTGCTGTACATCGAGTATTTCGGCCCAAAGCGGCTCCAAACTGATTTATTATGATGCGATTTATTATCCTCCATGGTTTATTTAGTTACGGTTTTCATTCGTTTTGTAATTTTTTTTACGTGCGATGACGTGTTCGTATATAGATAATTAATTACATAACGTTCTATTGTATAAGGATGTGCTTTGAATGGTTTTTTCGATTTGTCGTTTACAGTATTTAAACTAGTACCTGTGATTATACAAATTGCCGGTTATACGAATAATACATTCTAGAATCTGTTTCTTAACGAAGAACAGACAGATTTCATTAAATGCTATTATTTTAATAGGGTCATAGTTAGCATTAGCTTTATTTATATACCTATAACTTTTGGCCGCAGAAATTTTTACGTATAATAATTATTTATTATATTGTAATTATGTACCGGTTCAAAAATAGGAGAAGGTGGAGGAGTTGATATATTGTTAATATTGAAATAGTATTTTTGAGGAGCAGGATAAGCTGCAATAACACAGCTATATGGACTGACTGCAGACGAGTAGCATCGTATGTAGGTGATGCGAGAAGCTATGATCACGAGAGAGAATTCTTCAGGGAAGACCTATGAAATAACCTAAGACAGGCTAATAATGATGCTGAGGGAGCTGTTACGATCGTTTTCGTGAGTCTAATAATAAGCGTGACAAACAATAAAAATGAACTGTTTTATAAATGAAGACTGCGCGGACTATGATCCGTTGTTAATTTTATTTGTTCCAAGCTAAAGATTTGCTCAACTATAAATATATCGTTCTAATGAAACTATTTTATATTTTAGTTTTCAAATGTCTCGTCTGCGAATACATTAACTTCCGAATGTTTCAATCACTCAACAAATTAGCGTCACAGAAACTTTCCGTAAGGAAGATGCGAAAAACAAAAAATGGAGTTAGTAGGGATACGTCCTCATTTATATTTGCGGATTACGAATAGAATCTGGGTAGGTATGTAGTTCAAAAATATATGTGGATCTTATGGTATTACAACAAAAGTGTAGTGACTCTATCAATTGAAACAACGTTTTAATCATAACGTATAAATGATTATGCAATGACGTCACGTAAAATCTGTTGCCATTGATTATAAGATATTGTGAGGAATAATGAACAGTAAATGTTTTGAATGTTTAATATTCTTGTAAGCATGTTTCAAAGTGAAGTTGTCAGCATGTTTACGCTCTATAGTTGGATGTTGTTCTGCTCTATGAAAGAGAAGTTTTAAACCAGTGCGCATTGGCAAATGAATCGCTTTTTAAGAAGACTATGAATAACTTTAATTTGTAATGCAAGTGGTACCTACACGTAGTTTAATCTTAAAAAATGACAATATTTCAAAAAAAGTAGTATGGGCCAGTCTTCCAACTTAGGACCACTGGAACGGGAGGGAAAAGTATAAAAATTGGGTGGGTTGCATAAGTTGCGCAAAAATTTTTGTGATTAGAAAAATTTCAGTTCACTTCCGAATTATTCGGAGTTCAAAAACGTGCTTGCATTTAGGTAGCTGACGATTCAGTCCAAAGTTGCCAACGTAAAGTTGTCATGAATTTTGTGTCAAGAACGGTGTATATTTCGGAGTGTAAGCCGGCCGTTTATTGCGACCCAATTTAAAGTTTTTTGCATTCAAGTGACAAACTTTTAAAAACTTCAGTCAAGAGACAAGTTTTCGACGATTACATTTTTTTTCTGTCACAAACACGGCTTTATTTAAAGGCTGCTGGCAGCTAGCTTTTCTGGAAACAAAGATCGTTTGTGCCTGTAACGATTACAGTTCGACAAGTACCGGTATTGCTTTGAAAAAAGATAGGGATCTTTTGAGATTACGACATACTTCGCTTCACCTCAATGTAGCTCCCGACTCGTTAGGCGTAAGTCGTGTCTGTGAATTTGTGCACTACGAGTATGCTGTAGCAAAACCCTTGTGGTTACCAACTTTGCTATCGTATAGATATGCACTTACTCGTATATTTATACTGGTAATTAAGATGTTAAAAAAACAAGTTCATTTAAATTTTAAACTACCAAGCTTACCATCTTTATAAGCCTTTAAAAAGTTTGAATCGATGAAAAGTTCATCTAAACAATGGATTTACTCAAAGCTGAGCTTTAAATGTGCTATATTACGGCGAACTAAATATCTAAGGACTGAAAGATTCGTTAGCGTCTATCTTGCTTAGTACCTGCTTGGAATTCTGATTTAAATACATTCCTATGTATGTGCATAGAATGTGTGTTACGCAAGCATAACATGGAGTAGCGGTATTTTTGTAACACAAGTTACAAATTAAATGTATTAAATGGTTACACAAGTTTTTACACAAGTTACACAAGTTTTCAGTATCCAAATATTCAGTTCCTTATTTGTATTGTATACTCTCTATTTCGTATAAGAATTATGTTGGAGCCCTCATGTTTTCATACCTTTGTGTGTGAAAACCATCAAAGGAGAAGAAAAAAACAAAGCAATGTTTCTTCGCGGCAGAATTGGGTGCAACGAAAGTGTTTTCACCCGTGAACTCCGAACAGAGAGTATTTAAATGCAGCGACGAGATGCAGATTACAGACGATCTATGTATATTAGAGTTAAGCAACGTCGGTTGTTTGTGTTTGGTCACTGCTGGTGAAAATGCCTAAGAAAGTGTTCATGCTGTGAAGGGTACATAAATATAAAATACCTCACTCAGATATTCTAAATTTCCACTCATACATAAACGTGTTAAAAATGAATTAAAAGGACAAAAAATTTGGTAGTCAAAAATCAGTCAAATAACCCTTCTGCCTTGTTACTAGCCTTTGACATAAGAAAAAACAATACAGATTTACTATCAAGAGGCTCCTGTTCGAGTAAATTAGATAATTTAGTTGAACTTCGTTCTACCGAATTGAAATAACTTCTTTTCTTCTGTACGATGTGGAAAAATATATCTTTTTCTATCTCATCCATAATGCAAGTGCCAGTAGCGACGACCCTCCAGCTATTATCATAAAAAAGTTGAATCTGAAAATATAGGTAGGAAATATTCCAAACTACTTTGTAAAATAGCTTAATACGCTTGCATTATAAAATATCAAACCGTTTATTTTATTACTTTTTAAATATAATACATAAATGAGTAACATAGAGATCCGTGAGAACAACAAATGAAAATACCCCCATGTAAACCTAAACAAATTTAAAGTAAATAAGTCACTATAGGTTCTGCCCGAGCTTGTTCCTAACGTCAGGGTATTTGAGTCACAAACAACACGTAAGAAGGGTACTGCTAGGGAAAACAAGGGGGACACGTTGTATGTAAATCGTATTACGAACTGAAAACCAGTGTCGCGTTTTAACGTCTATCGCTGAGACCGGTCCTTTTCGCTGTACTATTCTGCAGCACAATATATTTAGCGATATTAAATAAAATAATGTTCTATATCACTTAATGTTTATATTTTGTCTGCTGTTATTGTATATTTTAACGTAATATATAATTTTCTAAGTCAATGTGTCACTTTCCTAATGATTTTTTTTCATATTCTTTTAACATGCGAATAACAGCTAAGCATGTTTGTGAGAGTTACCCGTTTTTATAGACACTTTCCTGTGTTATATTACGAAAATAGATTTTGCGTTTTCAAAAGTATAATAGAAATAAGAATTTTATAAATATTTGTATTTAATAGCTTGTATTCAAGTTATCAAGGCTTTCGTTATGGAGTGCACAACGTCGCCGATAAAATATTTGACGATATTTTATTTGACGATTATATAATATATGTATCTATATGTATATTATTGTCCTTGATGGCGAAGTAGATATTGGAACAAATTAATTCTTAATGTGTGACTTGTATTAATAAGAGCACATTTTCCGTGTCTTATCATTCTTTCAAGACATCACATCATTAGCAGTTACCTCACATGCCATTATAGTGACTGATTTATCAAATAGTAATAAAGAAATTGCCATCGGAGCCACCCCTCAGTGCGATTCTCTCTCTAATATAGGCCTTGACCTCATCCATAATGCAAGGCGCTAGTAGCGACGACCTCAGTCCGAATGCCATAAAGAACATGAACATCTAGAGGTATCCGCCTCGATGCAAAGTTTAATAAGTTTTATAGCGTAAAAATTTCGTATTCAGCATCGGGAAATATGTAAATAAATTTTACTTTCGGGCTTGTTCCTTACGTATTTGAAAAGTTTATTTTCATTGTTATTTTGTGAAATAAGATCTCCGAATATATAATTAAATAAATGTATTTTTGTCCAGAAATTGATAGAATATTTCATTCTTAGATTGTGGTTTTATTTGTAAGCTATATCATTAGTTATACCAATAACTTGTACCAGTCAGGGATACAAAAGACTTCCTAAAGAGAATATCAACAAATTCGATTCTCAGCTTGAAATATGGAATTCCGACTAAATTATTTCTATGTGAATAGTTCTACCATAATCGTCACCAGTTAAATTGTATTTCTTTAAACACCAAACAACATAATACACATTTTGAGTAAAATAATTCTTATATTTCAAATATATAACTGGATTTATTGGACACTGATAGTTTTTATCGATTTTATCCACTGGAACTGAAGTTGAATTTTATTCGGAAATATATTAGATTTTATGTGACGATCGTTTACGATATGTGATATCTTGCAGTTTAAAGTAGTAGAAACTGCTACGTAATAAAAATTGTGAATCCCTGCTTAAAAGTAAAGAAATTATTTCTTGAAATATTCTTTATATTCTAAGTTACAACCCTAACTAGTGTTATTAAGAGTATTATAGCGTTAATAGAACAACTTTTTGTCTTACGAATTATTTTACGATAACTTCAGTACGTCAATAATTATGCCTACGTTTATTTTTCGTATAGTGTCAAACATTACAAAAACTTTTCCCGCGCTCGATAGCCCCCGAGGGACGCCCAAGATCGCGAAGTATTCTACAACGAATTCACTTACCTAATATTTTTTTCAGATCCAATTTGAATTACTTGGTATCGAGAAAATTGTATTTATTTTTCTTATGGCGGTAAAACGACTGAGGATCCAATAATAGCTATATAAATTTGTATGAAATAAATTTATATTTCGTTTTATAAATAAGCCGTAAGATTACGTATTTATATACCTATGTGTACCTATAATTGTGAGTGTTAATAAAAAATGGAAAATAAAATCTTTTGGAAAACATTTTTATAGTTTTACTTTTGAAAATATTTAGAAAGACAATACTCGATATTGCATTTTCAAAGTGACATACAATTTTATCGGAAGTTTTACGAGGTAAGTATCCGAGAGAACTAAACGAGATAAAATAAGCAATGGGTTTATTCTCGCAGAATATCAAGAACCTTATATTAACAAACGAACCAGAAAATGGAGGTAAATTTGACATGGGGATAAATGAGGGATTAGGTCATATTAACGTGTATCTCATAGTTTTAAGTCTATAAGTACATAATGGTTACCTAAGTATTACGTATATCTTCCTAATGAATCCTTTATTTTAAAACCACCAAGCATAGTAAATGAGGTACAGTTTTCTGCCTATAAAATACCTAGGAACAGCGTTACTTGGGGAAAAAAAAAATTGAAGTGCTTGCAACTTACGTACGAACTATACACGTACAAGTACAAGTAGTGAGGGACTTCTCGAAGAAATATAATGATGTTGGTGTGATTCGATAAAGTCTGATTGAAGTTCGGGTCGCGGGATGAGGGATATAAATTGCATTCGAGGGGTAATATAGGGCAGTCGGAGAAGTTTTTTCTTGTACCAGCACAAGCGTAGTTTCTTGAATATTTATAAAAGGATTATCCTTTCTTGCCAGCTCGACACATACAGTGTCTGACTGCATATGTTACGTTAGTCTTGTTTTGTTGTCGAGTCATATGTACTCGTATTTTGCTTTTTATGACCTCAAGTGTGAAATTATTGTATAGCACATGATCGGTTATACCTAATATAGTATTTATTTTGTCATGTCTGTGAGAATATGCGTGAGTGCGTATACGTGGGGTGAGATTGAAACTTTCTTCTCTATTCTTTCTTAATATGTGTTTCATAATTCTCCTTTAATAAAATAATTAGACTTTTATATAACAAATATGGTTTTATGATAAATAAATCCTATTCCATTAAAGGTACGTAACTTCACGCCTGTAATCCCCGAAGAGGTAGGCAGAGGAATGCAGAACACTCCCACGTTTCACCGGTTACG
>DWMG01001730.1:0-14567 GCA_018244855.1 Elbella merops | reverse complement strand
ACTGCATCTAGTTGAAGAGTGTCCTTTGCCAATTCATTGTCTAGACTTTACATTTTAATGTATAGATAATGTTCGGTTTGTAGGTCACTTCACACAAATGGTCTGGGTGTCGACGCGATTCTTCGGCGTGGGCAAGGCGCGCTCCCGCGCTGGCAAGGTGATCGTGGTTGCCAACTACTCTCCGCCCGGGAACATTACCGGCCAGTTCGAGGCGAACGTTCTCCCGCCTCTGCCCGACAACTTCCCGGAGCCGCCCCAGGAACACTGACGACAGCTTTCCATACGTGGCAGGCGGTTCAAGATCGATGCCACGTACACCAAGTGATGTGATCCGAGATGCTGAGTGACGTTGTAATTGTGATTGGTTTTGGTTGGGTTTTTCTTCAGTGGGAATACCATATTTGGCCGTTTAGAATAAATATTAAATGTATCTTACATCATGATGTAAGGGGTGGAAAGGTATCATGGACACTGTAAACAAATGTTCCTTTAATTCTGAAGTTATGGATAGAGATGTCATATTGGAACCGTCATGTGTAATATTAGAACTGGTCCGGGGACGAGATGACGTTATGTTTTTGTGTGGGAAATTCGTTCATGGAACCGAATTGATTATTGTATCGTGATTAAACACGATATTTAAAAAAAATGAAGCGAGTCAATTAAAAAATATACGCACTGATTTATAGAAGCAGGAAACCATTTCCTGACTTTTAAGGTGAGTGGAGGAATTACGGAGTAGAATCGAAATCAAAAGTAACTGATTCTCATTCTCAGAGAAATTGAATGTTACTGGTAATCGGGTAGAAAAGACACTAAAATACCAATCTTCCCGATAAAACTCCACTAGGTTTTAGATAATCCTAATAAAATTAGCTTCACGCTTAAGTGTAGGAAATAGAAAAAATATATATGGTTGTTTTGCCTGAGCTTACCCTTTGATAACTGTTTTTAGTGCATAATTTATAAAACAATAAATTAAATATTAACGATATCGTACGCACAGTAATTACGTAACTATTCATCGACGATTCAGCCATCATTGTAACTTAATTATTTTCGATGATAATCTAAATGTGTACACTACGAACGAATTCTAGTAAAATGATTAAGCTTTTAGCCGTATATTACGTACATTAGTAACGAGTATGACGCCTCTCGTATTGAACGAGGCCCATAACTTCCAGCGTCGGACGGTACCGGACAACATGTTGATGTACGTATAAAGATTAGTCAAGACTCGAAAGACAAGACAAAATGTATTGCTTGGTGATTCAAATTTAGAACATTCGTGTTCGTTTACATTGCCTTAATCACTTTCACAATAAATTAAAAACGAATTAATTAACTAAATATATTAAATACCTATTAAATTCTATTTCACTGAAATTAAAAGAAAGTCCTTCTTAATCAAATTTTCTTGAGATAAATTAAAATTTAACAACGAAGAAAATTAACGTCGCCTATTATATTACGTACCTATATTGTATTTGGACGCATGGTTATATGTACGATGTACAAATAACATTGTAAAAATTTGAATTTCGAACGCGATACATTTTTGCCTTGCTGACACGCGGACATTTTGTATACGTATTTTAAATAATTAATATTTATCTGTCAACTCCAGCTTTTGGCCTACGAGATAATAAATTATTTTCTTTAATCATATAAAAATAAATAAACCAATGGAATCCAAGGTCAAGGTAATGTTTTCTGATTTGGTCCATACGTCGTGCATGTTGGAGTACACGGTCTCATTATAATAATATCGTTAATAAACTTTAGACTTATGTATGTATATCGATGACTAACAAGTCGCACCCCGTCTTCCTCGATGGTTGATGATATTGAAATGTACACTTGTTAAGTTTTTAGTGTTTTCCCTCTAGGAACTTGTTCTCTATTTAGTAGAAAATATTTAATCTAATCTTAATTTTAATAATATTGTGCTTCAATGCTACCAAAGTTTAGTATTAAATAGGTTCCGCTGTTCTTAGGGTTCTTGTTGTTTCTTGTTACCTATAACAATCTATAAATTTACGGTTAAATAAAAATTTATACGTAAAATTAATATCACTATATCTTTACTATATTCTCAATTGATAAATACTGATGTTAACTGCAAATAAAAAACTATTAATTCGATTTAATTCTGTGAAGCAACACAGAACATGCTTGGCCAGTCAATGTTGTTCATAGAATTCAAGACGTACGCGAGTAGCAGGGATGTTGAATACTTTTGAGAGAAATTTATCTTTTACCTGCTAGAAGGAAATATAGGTACGTACATTTAGGAGCGCCTTTACAACATGTAGCACCGGTGTGCAATCAATACCCTGGCGCCCTTATTTCCAAATGCGCGATCAAAATACAATAGGTACTCAGTCGTACAAGACGATCGACTAAACTCCGAACCTCGTTTGATTGCGTTGCCGTAATCCAAGGCTCTGGTAATTTGACTTTACTCGACATATTTTAGTTCCAACAAAAAATATTGTGTAGGTATCTAGCTTTATATGTAGCGTTATATGTAGCCGATTCACGTCAAATTGGAAGGAAAAGGGCTCTATGCGGTAGGGGGGTGGTGAAAGCCCCTACATGGCCACTGCAACCGTTCGCAGTGAGTATGTGAGGCTCACGGGACAAAGCCATGCTGCACCCGCTGAACACCACTTAGAAGGTTGGCTTTGACCTTAAGGATCTCGAAGCCTTCATCGAATGCGCCCCCCCCCCCATGGCTGCCCGATAGGGTAATGTAGCGAACGAACTCTTGGCGCCCCCTTACACTCAGCGCCCGGGTGCACCGCACCCCTTGCACTATTGGTCAAACCGCCCCTGCGTACATTGTTGATAACATTGGTAATTATTGCCTACTTGCTTCCCCAAACAGACGTATACTTAGGACTTGACAGGTTCAACTAAACTAATCTTTATACAATTGTAGGATTTTTTGTTTGTTTCTGATATTATGATTAATGTTTTTTGTGATAATTCTTTGAATTTGTTATATATTTCTACCCTTATTATAAGCGTGAATATTGTGTCTGAAGGTTCTACGTTTAATTTCTTATAATCGTAGCTCGCCACAGCAGCAGCGTTAGGACAGTTTTTTATAACACGGTATTTGTAAAATTTTAAGTAACTACTTATATTTTTCTTGATAGTGTAAAATGCGTACATATCTATACAAATAAATAAAACTGGAGTGTCTGTTTGTAATATCAAAATAGCTGCTTTTTACTAATTGCATATGTACGTACATACGGTACATACATATACCAAAATAACATTTTTTACTATTTTTGTCTGTCTGTCTTTTTGTTCTGGCTAATCTCTGGAACGACTGGACCTATTTTTTCAAACGACGTTGCGGGCACAGCTAGTATATAACAAAAATAGTATACCTTATTGTTTAACTGTCGATTGCTTTTTTCATGTGCATATACTATGCACATGAAAAAAGCATATACTAAGGTGCATATACTAAGGTGATCACAACAAGTTTTACAAGAAAGGCAGGCGGGACTACTGTCCCGGAGACGGACTTCTCCGTAATAAAGAACAAAAAATATCTAAATTTTGACCAATCAATAACTTTTACGTTTTTCCTCGCAAACATTTTTTTGCACTTTGACCTACATAAGAGTATTAGCACAAAAAATATTGTTATCGATATATCAGAAAGCCCCGAATTCCATTCACTATCAATTTTTGATTTGATCGAGCGTTTCAACGACAATGCTTTCTTATATTATGTGTAATGTATAACCTGTAACCAGGATTTAAGGAGAAATAAGAAAAAAAAATCCGAAAAACGGTAGGCTCTGCTGGGCATTCTTACAAACTATATGATGGGTTATATATATATGCGGTCTATATGTAGTACCGTACACTCTGTACGGTGAGTGAAGTCACTGATTAGAATAATTGAGTTGTCGCAATTTGAAATACAATTTTTATTTTTGTATTTAATGAAAATAAATATTTATTAAATTAACAGTTATCACTTTCTAGAAAAAAAATCCTAATATTTTATTTTTTCATTATGCATTATTTAGTTCTTGTCGTAATCTGTTCTTTTATGCATATGACTTGTACAAAATAATTTCGATGTTTCACACCTACCAGGCGTCCCGTGGCGGCTCATTTTATTTTTTTAAACGACACTATCTATTGAACGCGTCGGATTTCGCCCGTTTCCCCTTTTTTTAAAAAAATAATTTTCTATGCGGAAAGTTGAAAATCAACTTTTATGAAAAAAAAATGTGAAGGTGGCCCATCGTGTTCCCTTTTTCTTACATATATGTTAGAGTAATTAGTTTTGAACAACTATTCTTTATTGTAAAAAAAAAAAAAATTTATACGGAATGGATTAATACTACATATTGAGTGATATTAGGCCTATGTCCAGCAGTGGACTAAGAAGGGCTGATGATGATGAGTGATATTAGGCCTGATCAGAAAATGAGGGGCCTCCACTCCTTCGTCGCCCCTTGGCCTCTAGTACCGATATGGTCGCAAAACAAAGTACATGCTTACAGTGTCGCTGCAAAAGTTGTAGTGGACGACCTCTCAAAACAATTGAAAACCACTGTTTAAATGCTTTAAGTATCCAATAAAAGTTGCTTTGGATTTGTCTAATTGTCGCAGCTTTAGGTATATCGTAAGCAATAGATTATAAATTCATGTTAATGTTCCGATTCCGGCCTAGCGCATTAAATAATGTTTTTATTAAACATGCTATTACGCGCAATGTACTGGGGTATATGTTGCTCTGTTCTTAGAAATGTCCAAAATACATATGTACATTCTGCTAGCTGCGACCTATTATACATGTAAGATATCATGTTTGAAAATGTTTATAAAATGTTGTAATCAAGTGATATTTGTAATCCAACAGCGATATGAAGTTTTATAGTTTGTAATAAAATTCATAGGCCCCGTGTAGTTAGTATACGTAAATTTATAATTTAGTAGCATTGTCTTTAGAACTGCCTAAATAACTTCTATGTGGGTTTTACTTACAATTAGTTGGTATCAGTCTTATTTGAAATCTGCTGTCGTTCCAATTTGGATTTCTGTGGTTAATGGCAACCTTATTTGTGTAGTCTAATTATTATAAATATATCCAAAACAGCAAAATCAGACAAAACAATTACCCATATTATATTAATAAATCAAATCATCAAGACATCAAGACGATATAAATGATACATGGACACATCAAAACAGTAATTTTTTTCTTCATAGAAAGTAATCGAACTTTGTCAGAGATATGGGCGTGATAATAATGGTACAATAGGGCTGCCATATCAACTCATAGTCACTTTAATCCACTAGGAGCAAATTGGGCCTACAAATAAGCAAAATCAACATAGAAGTAAAAAAATATTTAGTGAAAATTGGTTGTTGTTATAATTAGGCAATGCAGAGAGAAAATTGTTGTAGTTACAGTGATCTAGTATTATAATTAGTTAATTAATCAATGGCTGTGAATTGTTAACTGTTATATTAGATCAGAAGTGGCTTGGCAACATTTTTAGTTAAAATAAATACGAGAAAATCAAAAATGGTGTTTTATTTGTGTTCTTTATGTATTTCCATCATAGTAACTTTTATACTAAGTATTGAGCATCCTTTGATTTTGTGTTATGTTTAATGAGTAAGTATTGGACATATGTATTATCTAAACTTCACTGTTGACTTTTGCATCACTTATAACTTTTGTATCAGGAATTTTCTAATATATAAAATTTTCTTGTGTCAGTTTTAGTTACCATACTCCTTCGAAACGGCTCGACCGATTTTGATGAAATTTTAGATGTATATTCAGTAATCTCAGAATAAGTTGTTATCTATGTTATATACCCCTAAGTGATAAGGGTGGTCCACCCCAAACATTTTTTGATGTGAAACTTCTTTAGAACCGTTGTGATTTCAAACCGGATGCAACGAAAAACGACAGATTCCGGTTGATCGTTCAATAGTTGAAACGTCAGAAATTGTTCTCTTGAAAAAATTAACATTAAACCGTCTAAGACTTAGTAAGACCATAATCCGTGCAACCCCTTAGTTCCTTACATCCCTCCATCAAACATTTAGATTTTTTGGTTTCTTCGTCGTACGAAAACATAGAACAAATTCTATTTGTTTTCTTTCTTCCCACGATAAACAAAAATCTTTAAATATGGTATACAAAAAAATATTATTACGTCTTCGTTATAAAATGTTAAACGTTAAAAACAATTTTTACGTTTTTTGTTTTCTTTCTTCCCATGATAAACAAAAACCTTTAAATATGGTATACAAAAAAATATTATTGCGTCTTCGTTCTATGGTACATCAAATCAGTACTAAGAAACTAACAACAATGGATAAGAATCGTATGCGCCCATTGCGATGCTTCGGCGTAAACATTTCAAAACATGAATCTACCGAATAAACAGATTCACTCAAGTTTATTAAGGACGTATTATGGAATTAACCGGTTAATTTGGGTGACAAAACCGTTCGTACCAAAGTAATCGGTAACCTTTATCATTTGGGTTAAATAAAAACCGTTCACCTGTTTAACCGGTAAATGAAGGAACGATATATTCGAACCGGTATTTATTCGAAATTAACCGGCATTATTAAACCGGTTCAGAGCCTTGCTACGGACTTCACATAAACCCAAATATAATTTTAGAGGACATAATATTTTACTGATTTCGTGTGCAATGAACTGTAGGGAATTGTAGGCACTGTGTAGTATACTGAACTGCACTTGACACTCTCCAGCGTTGTACGCAGATATTTATCACCTTCACCAGCCAGCATTCCCTGCGAACAACTATTTGGTGGAGCTGGGTTAATATATGATCCACTACGAAACAGGTTAGAGGCTGAGAAGATTGCAATATTACTGTTTATTTAATATAATTTACCCATTTTTAAATATAATTATTAAGTTAAGTAAAGTTTTTCTTAATAAAACTATAGACTTAAAATGGTAATAAGTAAGAGTAAAAACGGATTTCATTTTGTTTTCAAAATATAATTAAATAAAACAATTAAAATCAATCAATTTTCATGTTGTATTCACTTAAAATTGGAATATCTTATACAAATCCTAAAGTCAGCATCCGCGAGCCTCTAAAAATCCGCATCCGCATCCGCGGATGTCAAAATTTTGACATCCATAACATCCCTAGTACATACATATAATACTATGTATATATGATACTTCACAATGAGAGAAGTTGGCAGAAACCAGCCAAATTGGAGAACAGTGAACACTAAGGTGTATCGCTTCAAGGACCAGCGACGAAGGGAGTTCGATGAGAAATTGGACGAGCTGAAGGCCCGACCACCCGTGGCAATAACTACCATTTTGTTGGAGGGGCTCTGACTTGCAGTATGTGCAGCCACCATGTACTGCCAAGATCGGCTATGTCAGTCACCTGAGGGCCCTTCAAGAACGAGGGTCCTTCCAATGAAGTAACAGTCGCCATGACCGAACACAGTCTGAGAGAGATAATTGTTACTATCAACAAGCTGCAATTATTTAAATATGGCTAAATTTATACCAAATAGAGTGATATCACTTGGAATTTCACACCACCCTTTTATATGAATAAAAGTGCTGTGGAAATTTATAGGATTTTAGTGGAAGTTAATGGTGAACATCCTATGTTCACCATATTTGCTAGTCCAGATAACTGAGGGTCGGATAGTTGAGTTTCTACTGAATAGGTCAATTGGGTATTAAGCTCAGTGTTCCTTTTATATTGACTGAGTAAAGTAAACTGCAAATTTTACTATGATTTACACTTAGAATTGCATTAATCTATTTTTAAAATTTCAGGCCCCCTCCACTGTGTCCTAATGAGTTCAATCAGACACTGTAGTTACACTGAATCCTAGAAGCGCCCCTCAGCATTATCCCCTTTTTTAAATGTAAATTTGCTTACTGTGACAATGCACAAAAATATTCTGTAGAATCCTGCCATCTGTGTTCCTCATAAGTTTCTTAAAAGTGTGTTATGTCCACCAATCAACTCTTGGAGAATATGACTTAATTATAGCCAAAAAATTATTCACAGAACACCTGTGTCCATATCAAATTGTGAATGTAATGAGTATAATTAAATCAGCTATGTATACTAAAACTGCCGTGAAATAATATGAGATATATATTTATTTTTTTTATAATTACTCTTGACACTAATCTACTCAGTCCACCTGTGTTTGCAACTGGTACACACATAATAAAGTCTCATTTCTTCTTCAGCGCGTCTCGTCTGTCCCTGGAAGAACACGGCTTCCCTGTGGTTGCACTTCGGACACATGTGATCCTTGGTGCGCGGGAGTGTGGGATCACTGACCACATCGGGATTTATATGGGTCAATTCGTCTACTTCGTGCATAATTTTGTTCACATACACGCAGTTCGAGTCGGCCAACTGTTTGTAGTCGCAGTTCCTGCATGCATACAGCAACACTTTGTTGTTTTTGTCCTCGCGAGGGTAAAGCATATTATTACATTCTTGACAAAATTGAATGCCGACATATCCTGGCCCTCCATCCTTTCTGCCCAGATTAAGAGTCATTTTAATTTTTTATTCCCAGTTGTAATTATTAATTAAATATCTGTTACTATTTGTTTTAGATGATTTTGACTTTTACCAAATATTAAATAGATTAATTTCAGTATTGTTTCTTTGTCGAATATTATGACATTGACAAATTGTTGAATGTCACTGTCACATTTTTTGTAATTAGATGGCGAAGGAACAATACATTCAGCCATTAAAATACTAATAAAATGTAGCTTGCCTTGTTAATTTAATCTTACAAAATTACAAAGTACGGTTAATTTTTAAACCTTCTTTAACCCTCTTGTAGAAACAAATATAAAAATGTATTTTATCAATGGCATAACATGACTATATTATTTATATTAAGTAATGAAATGATTTGTTTAGAATGAAAAATGGTCAAATACTCTTTTCACAAAATGACTATTATTTACGAACTGTATTGTTAATAAGGTTACGTGCCGTTATATAGACTAGAGCATCGTAGCATAAACTAAAAAGAGATACAAATAATAATCTACATATTCTTTGATTATTTTTGTGACATAAAATCGATGTTCCCTTTCTTTCGGTCTCGTTGTACGATAGATCAGGTCAGGTGACAAATCAGAGTATGTAGGATATTAGAGCATCAATGGAGGAATATTTTAAATGATATTATAATAATGTTATTTACTTTAAAACTTGTGTACATTTATAAATTAGGTTTTGGAAGTATGAACAGTAACTATATTCCTAGTTTTATTATGGCAACACTGAGTACATTTTTATAATATTGGCAGTAATGTCGAATTGAAGGCGGTGGTTGGTCAGATATTATTTCTTTTCCCATCCGTAGCCGACTGGTGTCGTGCTATCCAAATGGGTAAGGAGTAGTTTTGTGTCAGAATTATGGGGTTTTATTTTTAATTACTACTCTATTTGTGCTTTTGAGTGTATTAAGAAGTAGTGTTATGTGGAAGTGAAATCTACGTTGATAATTTTTTGGTAACTTGGTTATTTTGTTGTATCTGCATGCCTAGGTGTCGGCCATGGCGCAGACATGTTTTTCTCGTGGTGTATAAATAAATCAATTTCCATCCTGTTAACACTACTTTTAAAATTAGATACAACGAAAGATTTCTCATTCACAGTATCAATCAAAAAGTGTAGTGTGTCGATTTCAGGTTGTTAGGTAAACATTCAGTGATAACCGGCGACTCGCTATTTCAGGTAAACCCCGTGGTATACGTACGGCGCGTAAGCACGTGAACCATCGCAGAGAACAGCGATGGGCCGACAAAGACTACAAAAAGGCCCACATGGGTACGAGGTGGAAGGCGAATCCCTTCGGTGGTGCATCTCACGCTAAAGGCATCGTTCTGGAGAAAGTGTAAGTACGTTTCACCTGTCTCACGTACGCATCGATCCAGTGTGAGAACGCGCTGCGTCGTTCCGCGAAACCGTTAATAAGAGCGGGGCAATGCTAATGAAGTGAATAACGGGCGAATAGTGGAGTGTACGTGCAAGAAAGTGTGTCGAAGACAGAAGAGTGGCGTGTCGTCCATAGCGAGTCCCCGCCCGCGGTATTATTCCCGTGAATGTGTTGGATCTACAATCACAGGATAATACTGCGAGCGGCGGCGTCGCGTCCCTCCCTAGAATTGCCATCGACGGGATTGGGTCAATGAACTGAATACAAGGGGTTATTAAACCAATTATGTTAAACATTGCTCGTGTACTTATTACGTTTTTTCACTACGATTTGATTTACGGCGTTTATCTCTAATTAAGAGCATGAAAGCAAGTTACATGGCAATCAAAGCAACAAACGTTTGTTCCTGAAATGTGCCCCGCCTCAGTTTTTGCCATGTGGTTTTTTTCTCTCGCCCTATTAATGTAGCACAGATGTTAGAATCTGTGTTGTCCGTTTTTTTTTTTTAACTAGATACCAGGAGATAATTATATATACATTATAACACAATGTGATCAATTTTTCAACAGTGGTGTGGAAGCCAAGCAGCCCAACTCTGCCATCCGCAAGTGCGTCAGGGTGCAGCTGATCAAGAACGGCAAGAAGGTGACGGCGTTCGTGCCGCGGGACGGTTGTCTCAACCACATCGAGGAGAACGATGAAGTGCTAGTAGCGGGATTCGGTCGTAAAGGTCACGCCGTTGGTGACATTCCTGGAGTCAGGTTTAAGGTATGCCATAAATTTCATCACATTATTTAAATGTTTGATCGATAGTGTATTGATTAACCTAATTTACAGTTAACAGACAGGCTCATTCCATAGGTGATTATAATTTATAAAAATTACTTAATTTGTGTAATAAACTTAATTAATACATGCAGTTTTCTATAAAGAAGCTGTACTCTGGTTTTGACTGCCTCGTTGGACGAGTGGTTGTAAGCGCGACTGCCGATCGTGACGTCCTGGGTTCAAACCCCCCCGGGATTGGTACTGTTGGATTTTTCTAATTTAGAATTTCTCGTAATGACTCAGTCCGCTCACTGTATGGCAGTAGGTGCACCACCTATTCCATTCCACATAAATGTAACTGGTGAAATGTGGGAGTGTACTACACCTACTCCTACACCCCTTCAGGGATTACAGGTGTGATGTTATGTTACACAATGGTTTTGATTTATGGTACCCATTGCTGGCACACTGCTGCAAAATATCATTGGAAAGAGTATTATTTTACTGTTACTAGTTAAACTAACAACAGCGAGATCAACTTGCCATTCCTTCATTAACATTTTTTTTTCGGAGCTATATTTAGTTTCATTATCAGTGAACATTTAGGTCACTTTATTGTCACTGATTATAATAACACATGTACACTGGAATGAAAAGCTGCAATCCGGATGTGATGATTTGTTTTAAAATGATTGGAGTGTTTGCTACTCTGAGTGCCATGATGCAGCAAGTTTTACTGAAGAAGACCCAGCTGGAGCCATATTGCTTGGACAAGTCTGTATTGATACAGCATTTGTTGTAGGTGGTGAAGGTTGCCAATGTCTCCCTGCTTGCTCTGTACAAGGAGAAGAAGGAAAGGCCAAGATCATAAGGCAACATTGTGATAAGGTAAGATAAATGCAATGGAAACTTTACAACATTACACTTTCATGTCTTATTACACCATTTTAGTTAACTGATTAAGTATGATTAATCCATTAAAATAATTATACTCATATTAAGTGATAATAATATGAAAAATACATTGTCGGGCAATGCACAAAATAATCTTTTTGCTCTCTTTGTCATTGTTTTATGTTATGAAATTGTTTTAAAGTTGTAGTTGCGGTTTAAAGTTGTTAGATGTATTATTAAAAGGAATTGTTGTAGATTGTTGCACAGAGTGTTATTTTTACTAGTTTATCCTCGGTGTATCTATATAGTATACATACATGTGCATAGTGTAATGGATCCATATCTCTGTTTGGGGCTATTTTGATGTAATGTATAAAAAAAATTAGATATCTATATGTCTATTATCAATTGGTATAATGTACTTGAGATTCTATTTCAGTTACACACTATTAAAGTATCTTTTTTGAGATAAGCTTTTGTTTCATACATATCCAGTAATTTGTTTTTAAAATGAGCGGCTTTAAATTGTTTCATGGCTGATATACAATCTGTTAGTTTTCTGTGCAATAAACACAATTAAAGTAATGTTTACACTGAATTTTTTATTAAGTAGAAGGTCGTATACAGCACGGCATCTTATTAGTACTAATATCCTAGTACTGGTAATTTAATTTTAAATTGATCGAACATGATTCCGCGTGTGAAATAAATTTTTATGAGTCGTATTCGTACTTTTTATGTGGAACCTTAAGACAATGCACCGTTTGAACCTCCCACGTGGTTTAAGGTTCAAGAGAAAATTAGTTTTCCCGCTTTCGCGTCACGGGTTTGTAGGTCACACACAAACACATACGTGTGTTTGTTTAATAGAATTCAACTTTGACGAAACAGGTTTGAGATGTTTTCGTTACGGTGGCACGGCGCCGGACCAACCGCACTTTTGCGGTTAATGCGTAAGCACATAACGCTTAGCACTTTGACACACATTTCATTTTGTACGACTGTCTCTGTACTCGCATTGACCGGTTAATTAACATTTCAAATGTACTTCTGGCACTGCGTATTTGACCCTTAGCGGCGACGGTTTAGTATCCTGTTAATGTCTCACACTCCGAAATAGACATAGACACACTCCGAATAGATTGTTTTAAAAACCGAACGCATTCACACTTCGAGAATTGTCCAGTTCCTATTCTGGTTCAATCAATATCAAATTGAACACTTCGAACATACACGCTAATATGGCCTGTCCAAACGACCGTGCTCTACATCACGCCATAAATCCCTTGGGCGTACGACTAGGATTTAAACAATGTCTATATTTATAATGCTTACAAAATGCTAGGTTATCTTAATTTTAGTTCACCAAACGAGTAGAGCGAAGAAAGTGTGTATATCTGTTGAGATACGTAGCTAAAGAGAAATTCTATTGCGTTCCGTTGTGGTCTTTTCTAGGATATTCACGATCGAAAAAGGGCGTCATATAAAAGTAGGGGTGGTCAAATTGTTACGCAGCATAAAAAGCAGCGTGTAAAGATACGAAAGACGATTACCAGGTGCAACGGCCTCGGCACGTCTCCTCCCGGCATTTTTGTGTATATTCACGGCTAACGCGAGAATTGTAGGAAAATCAAATTTAACGCCAATTAACAGCAACGGGATATTGAGATTCGACGTTTCGAGTAAATCTGTGTTGACCGTTAGCGACAATCTTCCGTTTCCTAGAACGATATCCTGTCGGTCCGGTATTTTATCAGCGAACGTCGCAATTTCCACAAGGCGATTGTGGTGTATTCGGCTCTGTTGACAAGAAACGATTAAAGGATAGAAATTGGACATTTAAACAATAAAGCGGGATAGCTATAAGTCGTAGAGATCGACGCTTGAGATTTAACTTATAAATTGTATCAACGTCGAGTCTCAGTTGGCACGTAGTTCCATTCATGAGATGAAATTTACACCACGCTATCTGACTCCGAATTGTATCCGGAGACCGTTAAGAACACAATGGTTGCCAACACTAAACAATATTATGTGGGTCGCGGTACGACGCAGCGAGACACCGGACCTCGCGGACAATTAAACTCGACACCATGTCCGACAGCCATAAGTTGTAATGGTGAAACGGAACGCGCTAATTATGTCACCGCAGACATTTTTATTGTTAATAATATAATTAATATCAACCAATGAAATATTATCCATTATAATAATATCTTGTGTCAATCACACGCAACAATCTGACCGACGAATCTATAATTTTACATCTATCCAGAGCAATTACCTATATGTGTTTATCATAAAAATATAATTGTCTTGGATGGCAATCGAACTCTAATGTCAGCACAGAGCACCTAAAATAAAATTTTGCGTAATTATATTCACTAAGTAATGTATAAAGAGCCATGCGTTAAATTTAAATGTTGAACTTTAATAAATAGCTTTTAAATTAAAAATTTATAAATGTATAAATATAAATATAATAATTAGCATCTCAGTCGTTGATGTGATGAGGCAATAAAAAGGAACACACGTGCCGAGTGGAATATTTTTTTTTTCGAGCATTTAATATGAAAATAATAACAAGATACGAATGTAGCCGTGATGAGGGAAGATTACCGGCTCTATAAATTACTGATGATGAAATAATTATCGTCTAATGATATAGTTCCGAGAACACGCGTAATTGGACGCTAAAGTATAAAACATGAGATTGAAACAGTCATCAGAAGATACGTTTATGAGAATAAACATTTCTAAAAATGATTTTAGACAGTTGGGTGAATATTGCGGTTTTTAAAGGTGTGTTTAGATAAATCTTATGTGAGGATTGATTTCTATATCCTTTCAGGTAATACATATAGTAATATCTTAGGATTTATAACATTAAAACTGATATTGTTCTAGTG
>DWMG01001729.1:0-14571 GCA_018244855.1 Elbella merops | reverse complement strand
AACCCGCATGCCCAGCGTGGAGATTACGGGCATAAACCCCCCTTTGGGGGAGGCCTATGTCCAGCAGTGGACTGAGAAAGGCTGATGATGATGATGATGATGATGATCTGCAACTAACCTCTTACAGTACTACTAATCCGAATAATATTGCAAACTAATCCGAAAAAACGTATCATCACAAATGTAATCTCCGAAAATATAGGCAAAGGATTGTAGTACACTCCCACATTTTACTATATACGTTGTCGTTTCAACTTGGAATATGTGGTGACCTTATTGATATTCATACAACAGGCATAGATTAATTAGTTAATAAATCCAGTCAACGATAATTGTTAATAAACTATCCATATTATTTAACATGAATCGGTGATACGACCATTGCTATTGATACTGTCCCTGGGGACCATATATGTACCTACATGTTTTACTATCTTGTTCTTCCAACGTAGTTATACGACTTACTTTCTTCTGGTAAGACAAAACTACAGTTGATGTAAAATGCACTACGACATCAGGTTAACGCAATGCTTGTATAACATAAATTGACATATTTTATTTGTTCATTTTGCGTTCCATTACCCAAGGGTGATACTAGTAGCTATGACTCAACAGCAGTATTCATGTACATAGGTGTATTATAGTATCAAACAGTAACTTCTTTGAGTTAAAGTTACCTCGTATTATATTCCTGCGAATCTGAAGCACAGATAAAAACATCTTATTCATAAAGAAAGTCACAAATGATGGCAGATGAATAATATACCCATATCACCATATCGGCAGATGATCCGCTATCCATAAGATGAAGGTAATAAAGTACCAACAATTACCATAATAATGATAGGCGGCAAAATATATAAAGTGGCTTTTTACTTATACTGGATTTATCATTTAACGTTATTGCTCAATGAATTTTATATACATACTGGTCACAGTAAGAGTTAATGCCAATTATCTTTTAAATAAATTTGAAATTATACGAGGTTTTATGTGGTAATATTTTTTTAATGACACTAAATCTATCGACATATGAAGTTTTTAGCATACACTTCGTCATATCCTCAAATCTCATAATCTCAAATATTTGAAGACAATTTGACTAGAAATCTAAAACTTATCCAATGCGTGTTCGTTTTTCATCACACCAATATTACGATTATTTCTTTCTTTTCTATCTGGAAACTTTTACAACGGTCACCTGGCTGTCATAGTAACTAAAGGAATAAGTCACAATTAAGATATCCCACTTTTATTTGCTATTCAGCTCTCACACTTACATACATGCATCTGTACGCCATCTACGGAGCTTCATGTATGCATTCAACGCACGGACGAACGGACAGCTAGTTATATTTTATTTACGACGGCTCAACATTTCTTATCAATTAAATAACATTTATCAAATCCAGTTCCTTACATATCCCATTTATCAATTATCGTCCCTTTATATCTGCAGCAATTTACGGTATTCAATTTCTTTGGTCTTTTCTAATTAAGTTGCAGCCATTTCTGGAAATCCTGTAACAATTTTGTGTTCATTTTGTGCTTCACGTGTCCGTCTTAAGTTTCTCGTTTTAATGGGTTTTCCTTTTTATAATACTAGGTAGGAGAAGAAAAGGAATTTACACATTTAAAGTTCCTGTGTAATAACTTCCTGGACGCCGCTGCGATTATTTCGAATTCCTTAAGTACTTAACTGTGTGTACCTTCTAATTAGTTTCCTTCATCATTATATTCTTATATGTTATATTCATTTATCTTTTCTCTGTACCTCTTCTTGTATAACTTTTTGAATTTGTAGATTTTAATAGAAATATATTTTTTATTTTTTGTATTGAATAATTTTCTAAGGCTACACATTTTTGTACTTTAGTAATGCCATCAAAATCGATTGATTAATTGTACTTCTTGGTGCCCTTTATTTACAATTTGAGCATATTCTCTTTCGGCGCTTGCTGTAATTGTTTCCGTAGTAATATGTTTAAGTTTCCCTTAAACTGACTTCCTCGGAGTTTATCTTGTTCTCTCTTCGTCCTATCGTCTCGGCTTCTCGGACGGTGTCTGGTAATTGAGTGCGCGCTGTTTCTGGCATGAACAAGGTTAGTGCTCCTGATAGTAGTGATGTTAGGCCGAATATTACTGGGGGAAGTCCAGACCAGTAAGCCATCTAAAACATGCAATCGCGATGTAATTAATACATTCAATAATAGTATTGAAATGTTTAAGTCGTTCAAATTTATTAATAATAATCGACCCATTATATTTCCACTGTTAGAATATGAGTCTCCTCTCATATGGAGAGGGTTAAGGCCATAGTCTGTCACGCTGGCCAAGCGCGGGTTGGCAGACTTCACACACCTTAGAACTTTTTTATAAATTCTTAGGTGTGCAGGTTTCCTCACGATGTTTTCCTTTAGCAAATGATAATTTAAATTTAAAACGCACTTTTGTCAAGAGGTGCGCGCCATGGATTTGAACCCAGCACCCCCGAGTGAGAGGCTGAATTCTTAACCACTAGGCTATCATTGCTTTAAATGCAAATTTATATCTATTTTAAATACAAATATAGTCTTGTTGATTGAAAGTAGAACTTGTGAGGGTAATATAAAAAATATTATATATTTAATGTACTCACCAGTAGTGGTGTTTGAGGCGCGATCAGAGAGCCCACACGACCCATGGCTGAGCATATGGCATGCATGGAGTTCCTTGTGTAGGTCGGGAACAACTCGGACGTGTACATATACACGATATTGTAGGAGAACGTCGCTAGCATTTCGAATGCCATAAACAGAACCAAACCCACCCAGGCGTAACCTAATCGGATTAGAAAGTTATTAGGAGTATTGGTGAGCGCAGATCGCTGCAGATGTACGAGTGAAAATAAATGTTATCATTAAAGTGACATTTCGTATAAAAATCTTAATTTAAAATCTTATTTACAAAAATGTGACAAAATAATGGAAGTTAATAATAAAGCTGGTACAGAAATATTCTGAAAAATTTACCTTTTGGTATAAATGGTTGAGATATGCAAAAAATGCCACCAACTATAAAAGAAGATACCAAGGGTAGTTTTCTCTTATATTTAGAGAGCGCGAGCCAATAGAAAATATTTGCAGGGATGTCCATTAGCATCAACAGAGCGAAGTTGATGTACTTGTTACCATCTATCAGCACCGAGCTGATCATCATGCCGTAGTTGATTAACGTGATGGTGAACCACCACACCATGCACACGAGAAATCGTTGCAGCATTATTCTCGACATAAACGTCTTCACCAAAAGCTTTCTGTCGTTGAGCTTTCTAGAGGATTCCTCATCGATATAATCTAATTTGTCTAACATAATTCTATCCACTTCCACATTATTTCTTTTAGCAATTTTCTCTATCAGTTTAATCGCCCTTTCTTTTTTTCCTTTGCTGAAAAGCCATCGAATACTTTCGTCTAAGAAGAAAGAGTAGGTGAGTATGACAAGTGTTGGTGCGTAAATGACCCTCAAGAAGTGTCTCCAGTAAGGCACCGCCCAGGCTATGAACGGCATTATTATGAGGCCAGCCGTGTAACAGTTCAGTAGGATCATTTGAAATAGGACAGCTCGTTTCTTTTCGACGATTTCAATACCTGGAACAAGTTCATTAAAGTATTTTTTTCTTAAATATTTTATAACATTTTCGAGTTTCAAATGATTGTAAGCACGTTTAAATTAACTCGCTCCATTTAAAGTCTGGTATTAAGCCTTAAAGAAGCCATAATACATTTTTAGCTTAATGACAGTACTTACTTAACATAAACATTGGCGACAGAGCATCACCAATGGCTGCTTCTAATCCTTCCAATACGATGTAAAACCAAAACGAAGTGGCAAAACTTTTGCTGAGACCCAACACCGCGCCCACCGTCCCCGCGAACACCGCTGCGGTCTTTCGACCAAATCTGTCAAACAACATGTCTTTTGGAAAATAAATCGATTGACATAAAAGTTTAGCACATTCATATTATATGCGAGCGGTTGTAACGCGAGTGTACAATGTTTTTATACGACAATTAACACAAAAAACTACTTGATAGAATTCTTTTGATAAATTTTTGTCCAGTTGGGGCGGACTCGTGGCTTATTCTGTCGGCAGGGCACTGAACTCATCAGTTGCGCGAAATAATCTGCCGCTATTTAATTTTAATCAACTTTTAGATGTTATTGAAACAGCTACAGAATATCCGGATGTAGTTACGTATAAAGAGAGATTACAGCATTATTGTAAAAAAGAATATTTTACACGTACTAGCTATTTACACAATGTATTATCATCTTAACTTTTCTATTTTATAAATAAATAAATATCCCAAAATAAAATATAAAAGTTAAGATGATAATACACATTCCATCATGTAGAGTAACGAAAATAAGTAGATTTAAATATAAATGTTTTACATTAAATTACCACTTTAACGAAGCGCAATTATTTAATATCATGTATTATAATTATTCATCATCATCATCATTAGCTTGTTTCCGTCCACTTATAGTTATAGACCTCACTGAGCTCGCTTCACCTTATCTACTTACTACTACTTAGTTTCACCTTATCTACTTGTACCAGTCATTTTGCGTATACCGTCACTCCACCGTGGTATAAGTCATCTTGTAGTATGTGTGCCAAGATAATGATTAGCATGAACTATTCTTGGAACAGCTTCAAAAAATGTTGCACATTTTTTAATTTTAATGGCCTAAAATATACATGTTTGTGGAACCTGTCAGAGATCTGTCCTTGCAGCAGCAGGCCCACCATGTTGCCGAAGCTGTGCACGGTGCCAACTAGCGGCGGCTTCCAGTCTTGACACGCTAGCCCGAACTAAAACCAAAAGTACATAGTGTAGCAGGCGTAAAAATATTTTTTTTATCTTTTGTCACGCAAATATTTTCTAATGTTGGTTACTGGAGGATATTTTAGACGTAACATCACGCCTGTAAGCCCCGAAGGGGTAGGCAGAAAAGTGTAGTACACCCCCACGTTTCACCAGTTACATTTAAGTTCCACAATGGATTAGGTGGTGAGCCTATTGCCATACACCGGGCACACATCCAGACTCCGAGTCACTACTAGAAATTCTAAATTACATAGTACAATCGATCAAGTAGATTTGAACCCAGGGCCTCCCGATCGGCAGTCGCGCTTGCAACTACTCGACCAACGAGGCATTCAAATTTATATATTGAATATTTTAGAGAGTAACAATAAAATAATTCATAGCTTACGGGCATATCAGTGAGTTTGGCGTTGTTTAATGTCTTCTAATAAGCTAGAACCATGGTCTCTCGTAGTCTTTAGTCGCTAGTAGCCTTTTCTCGAAGAGTGAGGCAGACTAGCGTAGTATACTTTTACGATTTACCATTTATGTTAAATGTCCCATGAAATAGAGGATGAGCTTATTGTCGTGGACTAGTTATAATACCACCTACAGAGAATTTCGAGTTAGAAAAACCCAATAACATTTTGCCTGATTCGAGATCAAACCCAGGACCTCTACTAGCTCAGTAGTCGCGCTTGCAACCACTAGACCGACTGGTGCGTCCAGTGATAACGGCTACACTAATTAATGCCTATACCATTTGATAGATGGGCTTCAACGATAATCATATAATCCCGTGAATAGTGATAAGTGATTCTTATGGTAATACAATCTCGCTCACACCTACGATCGAGAACAGTTTGTCATGAATAAATGTATGCATAATGTCGATTGATTGTTATGCCCGTCCATCATCGACAGATCGCTCAATGGGACCGGGTGGTCTGACGAAGACATATAGGGAGCTTTGCCAACGATGGTGTATGCTCCATTGGGGAAATTTTTTACTATGCACATATTTTCTTAAAGATTTTTATCCATGTACTTTACGGGAATCTCTTTGAGCTGATTATGTCATTGAGATGTTCATAAGAAGGCTACTATTGTTTTTGTATCGTTTCATCGATTTATAGATCGATTGCAATTAGGTATATTCTCGTATATATCGATTGCGCTTGACAAATAAAATGTTTCTTCAGTATTATTAAATCGCGTATTATAATTTATGAACTGGTTTTAATCGTATCTTTCTGGTTAGCCTAGCTACGTTTGAACTATCCATTGTTCTACATCACAAGTTTCTGTTAGTTCCAGAGAGGTCGCGGCAGATTAATTCGTTTGACTATCCAGAAAACTATATCTGTGAAAATACAGTACAGTATTTTTTTAGTTATGACAAATTTAATGAAAGTTAAACGTTAATTTTGCTCTATGAGATCACATATAGTATTATATTTGCGACTAGGATCCTTTTCACAGTAGTTTAAAAAGACAGGAGGGCTGGGTATGCCTTCGCAGATGATTTAAACGATCCCAGCTGCACTGGAGCGTATATTTAAGCGCCAAGAAAGGCTCTAATGAACGTACGTGTGATATTAATCTTCCCATGGCGCTTCCAGTAGCCGCCAGCTACAGTTGGAACGTATGGCCGTCATTTGTTAAGAGGGGCGTGAAGACCGCGCTAGAACTGGTCGACTTCTGCGTTGTGACAAGCAGGAAGAATTAATTCACGAGCAAAATATTGAGCGCACATCGTTTTGCAAATTATTTAATAACTACACGCGGTGCCGCGACAGAGAGGTGTTTCTTGCTGTTATAATAATGTTTATAAATGACTTGGAACATTTCCACACCCGGTCCACTGATCCCAAAGTAGGTAGAGCCTGTGTTATGGTAACCAGGGGCTGGCAAACTAAACATACATATACAGTTACATATATTTTTAAAATTATTTTATGGATATTTTGGAATATAGGTAATGGGAGATAGAATTCTCTAAAATCGGCCTTCGTCTGTAAAGCCAGTGATGAAAAGAGAAGAAGAACGTCAGGTCTGTAAGAGTAGAGATATTTGGCATTCGGTATTTACTTTTAACAACGTAAGGGACCTTTGAGTGACAATTTTCGCATTGTATATTCATTTTGTCATTGTTATTACTGCCGTTCTTTCTACCTGTCCGATCGATCGGAACATCTATCGCACTAATGTGTAATTATATCGAAATGCGACCGAAACTAATTCGCTATTGACATAGCGGCAGGCGGAGGCGCGCCATTGTACTTGTACATGTGTTTGCCATGAGCTGCATAACTACGTCGCGATGCGATCTGACGCATATCTAATGACGTTATGTATTGCGTTATGCGATAGAGCTGGTGCGGCAGGGCTGTCAACACACTTGCGACCTTTGCTTTACCTCGAATAGGATTGGTACCATCTGTTACTAATTGCAGTCAATTTAACATGCTTACATACATCATCATTATCAGCCTTTTAATGTTCACTGTTGGACATATGCCTGCCCTAATCGGCGCCACGCTTCACATGTAACTCGTTTAATAATTCTGATAAACCCTATTACGACAGTACTGTCACTAATTGCATAGAAATAATTTAAATAACAATACTAATGAGACTTACTGACTCTAGCAGTCCTATTTCTAGTCCTATTTTAAGTCAGATGCAGGTGTGTATAGGAGGCAGCGACCATTTGTGACTGCTGTGTGCTCGTTCGCTCTCTTCACTTAAAACTAAAAGTATATTATGGTTAATATATCTTGATAGAGGGGGAGGGGGGCAGAAGTTTCCGAAATGGGAGTTCATGTATGAAGAGAGTATAGAAAAAGATAAATGTAGGAAAAGTACGACAGGGATGTAGGATGGTTATGTGTGG
This sequence comes from Elbella merops, assembly GCA_018244855.1. Classification (NCBI taxonomy): domain Eukaryota; kingdom Metazoa; phylum Arthropoda; class Insecta; order Lepidoptera; family Hesperiidae; genus Elbella; species Elbella merops. The sequence continues at coordinate 6,819 of DWMG01001729.1, read as the reverse complement.
CATTTGGCGCTCTCAGTCGACTCCATAAAGGACTTGTCCTACTATTGTAATACTTATATACATGTAATAGATGAGGTAAATGGAAAAAAAAAATGGATAATATAAGTTTTTCAGCACTCCTACTTTGGAGTGTAATATTTTCTTAATGACATATATTGTGTATGAGGACAGCCCTGTCATATACATAATTCGACGTCGTCCATTGTTGCCAACCCGCCGCGACCGAGCCATTCGGCCCGTTCGGACGTCGCCACGACACGATAAAAAACGGAACATCTAAACGTCGCCAACTCGTAACTCGGCGATGTCCTTTTGTCGGTTATATTGTTTATTATATATTATTAATAACGTTTATTGTTATTAGATTCAGAAATTATTTGTGACATTATATAATAATAAAATGAAGTATTGAATGAAGTGGCAACGACACGGTGTCATTATCTCAATTCCGTTATTCACTTAACTTAGGCACAAAATGTAGGTGATATATATATAATTTTCTATTGATTAGTAAGCAACTTAAAAGGTTACAAACGTAATATATCATTTATATAATAAACACAGAATCATATTTCTAATTTAAAAAATTTAAACATCAAGAAATTTCATTTATTATGACAATTAGCTGTCTTGAGAATATTTTTATAAATTTTATTTATTATACTGTAACAGTGCTCATTCCTAATCATCAGATATAGCTTACGTGTGTACTGGAGTGTCTTACGTGTGTAGTGGAGTAGCACAAAAACTGCGCAAACGCCGACCTAACCAGTTCCACTCGCATGTCGCGGCGTTAGTCAGTAAAACTTGTGTTCGCCACTGTACACACTAGCATAATGTCTGTCTTCACATGTACTTGGGACATGTCACAAACACATCTAACGCTTAACGTTGACTGGCTTCTTGGTCTAGTGGGGAGTGAGCTACTGAGCCGGGAGTTGTGGGTTCGATTCCTACTTGGAACAAATGTTTGTGGAATGAGCACAAGTGTTTGTGCTGTATTTAGACTTCAAATAACGAATCTATATAAACGCACCTTTATATGTGGGTATATGGTGTTTCAGCTTTTTGTTCGTTTATATGCTGTCTATTTGCCTTACGGGATTTCACAGCTTCGCAAGAGTGCAATATTCACAATTAAGGCTCTACCAAAGTTTTGCGTGAGGACGGCTAGGTGTGATTTTGGTACATACTTGAAACATTGCAACTTAAAATATTTTTTCCAATTCTGTCTGCCAATTAACTGTGTAGTAATAATATTTAATTTAATAATCTCTACTGTGAGTTTAAAAGTATACATATTTGCATTTTACTAACGAGTTCAGTTGTTAGGTCCAATTTGAATACCTCAAACGACCGAAACATAACCGACCTGTGTGCGATGATACCCGCGTTACCGCGCCAGGGCATAAACGCGGTGCAAATTGTTTCAGCATTCCTACCGGTCGGAATTCTTTTGATCTGTTCTTGTAAAGATCACGTCCGATATGTTGCTGTTATTTGGGCCATTAAAAGGTTTTATTTCTTCAGCCCAAGCTTCACACTTTTATGTCCGTTGAACATTTCAAGCGTGTAATTAAATTGCATGCTTATAAATATTTTGCTTCTTCGTACGGAATTTTCCATTTAATGTTAATGTTCATTACTTTTATTATTATTTTATCGTTACTATAGCTGCCTCATTAGATGGGCAGAGAGCAGTTAGCACCAAAACTGCATCATTGCAGACCTGACGTCATTCTCTTTTCAAGCACGTTTTAAAAAAATTCCATGTTCGAGGCCAGTACCGATATATGTTGTACAAAATATATTAGTAACATTCATCGGCGTGTAGTAGCACTGGTTTAATTTCAATGAGCGCAGCGCGATTCTATCTCGCTAACAATAAAAGCTAACAATGCCGCCGTATCTGCCATCTGCGGGCGTCGCTCACGGGGCCCGCGCCGCTGCGGACCCTGCTTTATCAATTGATTATTTTGAGTAATGATATTAACCGCATTGTGACTTGTCAGATTTAGTTTATGGTCTAATTTGTGATGGACGATAAAGTATAAGTGGCTGTAGCATGCGTCGTGGGACATTTCTCGCGTAGTGTCTGTTATACTCGAAGTTAGGTACACGTTTGACACCTGAAGCGCGTGGTTTTACAACGCGTTTTTATGTAGGTACTTAAAGAATACGCGCGCTTGTATATGTGAACTGTTAATTGTAAACCAACTAATATTTAATTGTTAATAGCAATATAATACTATTAAAATTGGAAAACGTATGTAAATCAAGCAGGTGTCAAGTTATTGCGCACGGATTATATGACCAAAAAGACAACATTACCTCTGCAACAAAGCTGTTGGGCACATCGTATACCCATTCGTTGCATTGTTGTAATGAGCTGCTGTTGAAGGCCTCGCAGCGGTGGTCCACGCTGCTGTACCGCGTGCACTGTTTCACGCCTTCTCCCCCTTCCTGGGGAGAGGAAGTGTTCAGCCAAGGAACGGAGAACGGAGTCGTAAAATCTTCACATTCAGGGATCTTGCATCTGTATTGAGAATTATAACTCGCTGAAGTTAACTAGGCACCACGCTATGATGACGTAATACTGACTTACTGATGAGTTGAAGGTGAGAGCAGGAGGTACTGGTAGGCGGCGTTAAGTGGTGGGAGGGGACGCGCATTCATCGCAAATACCAAGTTGAATCCTGCGTGTTGTATTTGCTTACTGTTAGCAACTGTTGTTATTTCTTATTGTAGTACAACATGCCGTTAATGTATAATGTTTTATTTAAACCTTATTTCGGAGAAAAATTTAATTAATACTAAATTTATAGGAAAATATGTAACCGGTTTTAATAACTCACGAAACTAAACGGTGACGTAATAGTTCCGTTCTATTAAAATCCGACGTAAATGGGCCTCTTGTGGATAGATAAATGCGTCTTAATTTGTTATGGTAATTTTATAGCATTAAAATAAATTAAATCAAATTTCAATAAAATACTACATATATTACAATATACAGCGTACAAATGACGCTGGCTAATGCGAGCGACGATAAGAGAATGATGACTGTAGGAGAAGCGCGTCAGGTCTATAAGAACAGAGATATATGAGACACTCTCTAATGGAGCTATCGTGGTGATATCAAATTATATTTTAAAAAAATATGATATACATAATCTTGTTCTTATTTGAATACATATGTAAATTAAGCAATGTACTGAGTGTTTTCCACGTATATCTTTACTCATGTAATTACAAATGAATCTTCTATAAATAAAACTGCCTACCAGTTCTACTCACACCCTGTGGTCACATCACCTCAGCGTCTATTATGGTTATCAGAAGAATTAACGAGTGTGTACACATGATAAATACCTGTAGTTGACATCCTCCACAGCGAACACGTAGTTGACGTTGTACATGGAGTTGGTGGCGTACACCAGGGCCAGCATGGACATCGTCAACAGCTGATGCTTTCCGAAGGCCCCCAGCTTCTCCAGCACTGTGTCTAGCTTCACTGGCGCTTCTGTTTCTATAGAACCCATCTTTATGTTCTCTTTGTCTGTTACTGATACTTTAGTAATAAACAGAATACCGTTAAAAAATATGTTGCAAAATGTGCTAAAAGCTTGATTCTTTGATAATTCCTGCAATATATTGCATGCAATATATTAGTGTTGATCTTATCCTGGTACTTGATAAAAAATCAGCTTCTTTTTGTCCATAGTGATGTATAATTTTGAAAATTTCTTCAATTTGCTTTATTGTTGTTGAAATTGTAATTTATTTTTGTGATTTTCCTTTTCTAGTCCAATTTTCAACTTCGTTCGTTATAGTTCACGACCGATGCGATTCCAATCCGAAGTAGCTGTTAATCATGTAGTTTTCCAGAATTTTCTGTAACAAATCGTATTAATAATATAATTTCTTAATTGCCGTTTATAAATTTATTGCGTGCCATTACGTTTGTGTGGTACACATTTATTTTTATTGACTTAGACAATTTATTGCAAAAATAAAAAGAACACTCATTTATTAAATAATTAAATAAATGGAATAAGAGTTGAAAAAATAAAAAAAAATACATATGGCACATATACCATGCGCATGATGATGGATGCAGTTTCCGAGGGAGTGCAAGGCTCACCTATTTTGATCAAATAGGTCAGATACTGCTGTTGGGGAAGTGTGAAATCTCCCAATCAGGAACGCGTGCTTGAAGAGAGTGATAAATGTAGACGAAGCACGCCAGATACTCTCTGCATACTCGTATACCGTAAATAACCTAGTGTGATAGTATAACAATAATAATAATCGTTACATATCATGGTAAGCTGCTCATAAGCGCAAACAGATCGTCATACTCGTACATGTATTTACTCAGAGGTCGTAAAGAAACATGAGATGTAACAAAACATTATACATATTATTAATGAACGAAAATTAAAACTCTATATTGGTATGACCGGTCCAAGTTATGTAATAATTTCCCCGGTAAATACGAGTTTTATCTCAGAGCACTTTGGATTAGCATAAATCGAATAAAATTAGATTTCCGAACTGGTTGTGGTGTACCCGTCTCACTAGCTACGGCGAGGCGATTGGAAATTAGGACATCTTGGGACATCCACACACGGCCACCTCGTCCCAAAGTAAGCCCCAAAAGACCTTGGGTCACGGATATAAAACGGCTAATAGACTACATATATGCATATAGATATACATTTATAGACATTTTTTACACCCAGACGCAGAACAAATACTTGTGCTTATCACTCAAATATGTACATATGTATTCTGGGTGGGAATCGAAACTACGACAGCTGGTTAGCAGTTAGTTAGGTTCACCAACCATTGGAGCACCGGGCCGGCAAGGAATGTTTCAATATATTTCAACATTCACACTTTCATTTTACCGTTGTTGGACACGGATCTCGCAGAATGACTACCAGCCTGGTCATGTGTGAGGTGGTAGACTTAACACGCCTTAGACAACGTTGTGATGATATAGTAAAGTAATAAATAAATATATAGTAAGTCTCGTCGCTTGTTCTTTAGCGTCTTCGCGCGCGGTTCGACAAGCCGGCGAGCCGTGAACTTGCTTACGTCGTAAAATACTGACCGGAGCCCATTAATGCAGATAAGCTTCGAATTTATACGGAATTCCAATAATTTTGTCTCAGTTTTGTTAGACAAGCCGCTAGCACCCATATCGATCGTACACTAGGACTGATTTGGCTGGTTAAGACATTCTTTTTAAATACTCTAAATAGAATTAGTTAACATAGTTTTATATACAATATTATACAATATAATACGTTATTAACGCGAAGTTGGTTGTATTTTAAATTTCTATTTATTAATTAATGTGAAGTCTATCTGTAGGGAAGATATTTGTCGAGTTTTTAATAAAAATTGAAGGCTTCATTCTGATATCCGAAGTCACCACGCGCGTATGTAGAGCGATGAATGTACAAGCGACGAATGTTAGGTCTGTAAGGATAGACATATTTGGCACTCTGTGCTTTTTGCCCACATCGTAAGGAAGCTGGCATGATAGTATAATTATAATACCAATAAAGCTTACCATTAATTCTTATTCCAAACACTAAAAATAATGACAGTAATTTAATAAACCAAATGAAATTTTATTAAAATGTAGTCAAAGCGTGTTACTTATTTGTGGTTACCTGACAGTTCTCGCTCTATTTCCCTACAAGTTTTGATTTCAAACTGGAAGCTGATATTGGTGCTTGACCCGAGGCACTGCTCGGCCGGCGCGGGCCGACCTGCGACAGACCGCAACACACAGTGTTATATGTCACTCGAGCCACTTGCAACGAAAATTCAGCTCACACATGCACTCTGTTACAATCTTTGATAAACAGTAGCTTCTCAATGATGAAACTTGTAACATTGTTGTACATCAAGCAAACATGTGTGCTAACCTGTTCTCCATACGTTTAAACGTAATATCAGGCTTGTAATCCCTGAAGGGATAGGCAGAGCAGTGTAGTATACTCCCACGTTTCGCCAGTTACGTTTACGTTCCATACGGTGGTGAGCCTATTGCTACACCGGGCACGGATCCATACTCCGAGTTGCTACTAGAAATTCTAAATTAGAAAAGTCCAATAGCACCCGACCCGGGGTTTGACATATTTACTCGTATTAATACCTCTCTAAATGTATGATTACAAACACTTCCTTACTTATTGCAAATAACGTTAAAAGGTTAAAGACATTAATGCTCACTGATAAACACTTACTTTTAAAAGGACTGTAAATATAAAGAAATAATTGGGTTGTCCTCGCACAGTCAGTCGGGTGTTGGAAAGTAAAACTGCAATGACGTTGAGTTAGATGTGACACATTTTTATGTCGTGAAGCAGAGCACACAGCGCTATCAGGAGCTGCTCAATTGTTTACTGACTGTTCAAGCGTGACATGTTGACTTAACTATTGTATAAACATACTTACACACAGTCCGCTCGCTACTTACACACAACAATCCAACACACATCTCGGCACACACATTAACTCAATCAATGAGCTTTATTATTATTATTACCGTATCGATGAAGGAACACATCGTGCGGAAATCCGCGCCATTTAGTGTTTTCCATTACGTTCTGTTGGTGTGTGAACCAGCATTTAGCTGGCGTGGCGGACCTTAATCTTTCTCGTTCTATACAGACCACCAGTGGACAATAAAAAGGGTCATTGATGGTTTTAATCAAGGATAGACGTAAATAAATAACTATTATATCGTCCTACTAGGGTCCCTTACGGAGTTTGCAATGGGTAACAAATAAATCATTT
>DWMG01001728.1:0-14575 GCA_018244855.1 Elbella merops | reverse complement strand
TTTATTCGTTCACGAAAATTGGGAACAGAACGAACATGTTGTTTGATCAGTACGTAGTAGAAATCAAAAGTCTATCAATGCGAATGAAAGTCTAATCATAGTTGGTGATGGCTATCTCATCTGCCGTATTGTTTATTTTTTATGCATTTCTTTTCACTTGCAATATTGTATTTGACATAGATTTTACTTGTACCATTGCATACAAAATATGAACAATCAGGAGAATTAAATAAACCAAAATTTATTCCCAAGAATTCTTACCAAGTTACACATGCTCAAATAAATTCGTATTTTTTATTTTTAAGTAATTGTATTCTGATTGGGTTTTATTATTATTGACATTTAATATTATTCAAAAAATATTTGCCAGCTACTTATAATATTGGAAATAAAATCCAATATTAATGGGCTTGAGCACTAGTTAAGCCCAAATATCGAAATGCATAACCTTCTGGTACCTACTTAGCTGGTACGCTACTTGTGTTTAAATCTCATTTATTAAAGTGCATAATTATCTCAGCGCGGCAACGTAATTATTGTCAAAGAACATGTCAGTGGCAGTCTCGAAGTTCACCAAACTACTTACCTTAAAACTATATAAAGGCTCATAGAAGATATAGACTCTCCATTCCATAGTAAGAGGTAAAATGTAACAAATGAAATATGGGACTCCTCTGCCTAGATTTTCGGGGAAATATACGTGGTATTACGTTATATTAACATTGAAGAGTGTGTTCATTAATTTCTCTACTATTCTTATGAAAGTTTATTATATGTTCAAGTCTTACACGTGTCTCGTGTTGTGACAGTCTAACGCAATTTCTATATACCTACAACGTCAACCAATTTAACCGACCGCCGTGTATAACGTCCCTTTAAAGTATACATAGAATATAAATGACCAAGAAAGTAAGTTGACGCTTGAATTTACTGCTTAATTATTTCCGCTATGACTTGTATTTATTTCGCTACGCCGCGCCTCACTAATTCGTTTACTTTTATAAGAAAATAGTATAGTTAAATATGTATACCGTATAGAAAATAATTTATAGATAATTTTAATATTATTATAATTATATAATCACGCTAGGTCATTTACTGGATAGACATAGAACACTGAATGTCGGGTATATCCATCCTTACAGACGTGACATGCTTCGTCAGTATTCGTCGCTCTTTATGAACGCACACCATTTTCCTAGAATTATAGATAAGATTCATTCATTGAAGATATACTTCTAAACACTACAACTATGTGAATTGTAAAGGAAAAATGTCATTATACCTTAAGGTTTTCTTGCGTACATACCTGAATTTCCTCGTGTATAACTGGGTAATGTGATGTCATAGATCAAGAGCAGCTGAGCGGGTACGACCTATCTACAAGGCCACGCGAGATAATCTAACTTTGTTTACGGCGGCGACGTGGACGTGATGCAAAAAGTTCCATCTAATTTATATGTCATAAGTCTTCCTGCGGCTGACAAATTGTAGGACGTTATGGTTTTCACTATTGTCCTTTTTGTCGTACCTTGCTGGGTTTTTTTACATAGAGACAGACTACAGCTATAAAATATGGGTAAATAAATAAAACTCTGAAAATTTTGAAATGAGTGGAGTTTAATGTGTGATTTAAAAACACCACCCCTACGTACGCAAGAGGGTGGGGGGGGGCGGTCAACTATGTCGCAATACTCGAAAAATATGGGTTGGAACGGAAAATTTATTCACACGCAAATATTACAAGAACCACTTAATAATAAGCTGCAAATTACCGCGGATTCGTAGCGTTATTAAATTTAACACGTATTTATAAGTAGAGTATTTTTTATTGCCATCTGAATAGAAAAAAATATTACCAAATTATTTTCACATTTAATGAATATCCATTTTAATATGACACATATGCGTTTTATCGTTAGATATAATCTGTACCGGATTTTGTTCGAAAACAATACGACAGGAATTATGCTTCGTAAGCACCGTAGTCACAAGACATTTCGCTCAAATATAAACCTTGTCACCAAAATCATAGAAGTGAATTTCGATTATATGCCCCTGAAATGAGTAACCAATTTTAAAACAAACAATCCCCTTTTATAACCTTATTTTACCATACGATAACGTACTTAATTACTATGTAAATATGCATACGAAAATGCACGCTGTTATTAAAATGATCAATTTTGCAAATTTCATATTTGCATCGAAAATACATCGAAACACTTTAAAAAGCCATGATTTCTTGTATCGTGTATTGTCACGATCATGGCATCATTTAACTATAATTTAATATATGTATTTAAAACGATAAAAAATACCTTTAACTTAATTTCATTATCATCACTTCTAGATATGGGCCACCGCTAATGAGCGCAGCCACGACTTGTCCTCGGCTCGCCGAAAAAAATACAAACCGAAAACATTAAATACACGAAGAAGTGAAGGATACTTAAAATAAAAGGTCAATATGTCCGCATTACGAGTAAAATTACAAAACGTATCGGAGACAAGCATTGCACGTAATCTGTGCGCTGTAATTAGGCGTCGTTAGCGGGAATATAAAATGTGAAAGTAAACCAAAGCAGCCTATGTAATGTCCACGTTGCATCATGGTAAAACGTTACATTTACATGTGCACCATGAACGATAGTGATCTTTTGTATGCGACGCCTACTTTCTCTGTAACTTCCCTACGTGCGTACCACATTTTTTGAAATTGCAACATCTGATAAACTTGCTTGCTATTTACTAAGTATTACTTGGGTTGAGACCTGCTGTTTTATTTAAAGCTAACAGAAAACTTTCCTTATTTCACTTATGAATAATTGTCATGACATCAAATACATTTTTCTCTAAACATCTTACTACATTCATATATGTAACTCAGTCGTTTCTCAACATCATGTTTAAATTCTTAATAAATGCTGCGTACGTGCAACGGAATCCAAAATTTAAAAAAATAACACGTAATTTCATTTCGAACGCAGCTCTTGTGGGGTAATTTTGAAGATATTGTCAATATATTACAGCGGTACTTTTTTGTGTGTTACACAGTATCAGTCATATTCAAGTCGTATTTCCCAATCGATGTTTGTAAATAGTCTAACAAGCCTCACTTGCCGCCGACGTAACAGTGAACGGTTATATAGACCGATCTGGCATTTCAAAATCAGTTACGCATCATTACCAGTGCCAAGAAGAACTACACTTCTCGCATAAGATTACAATTACTTACTTACTTAGACACTTTTCTTGGAAACGTAGAAACTACACGAGTTTTCCAATCGAAAAAGTCTCTAGGCGTCCCGAACAAAAAATAATAACCCATATAAGTTCGGTTCTCATTATTATATTTGTTTCGTATAAAAACTAATATTGCTTATGCTCTGAGTTTTGTTAACTTTCCTCTTTCTAGATGTAAGTAATATGTTCCAATATCTGTTCTCCGAACGAATCAAATTCGAAAATATTACCGGAGTGAATTGATCCCATTTGGACTCAATGATAATTTATTGATCTCAAGAGACGAAACCACAAGTTCTAATCATATTAAATACTATATAATCTACTTTAGCTTAAAGAGTAAAGTACTTTAGCTTAAAAATGTGAAAAATGTAGAAGAAGCAAGTCAGGTCTGTAAGGATAGATATTTAGCACTCTGTCCTCTCCACCCACTTCGTAATGGACCTGGCGCGCTGATATAATATCTACTAATCATAATTTTAAAAACGTGAAAATCGGTGAAAATATCTATAGCCAACCAATAAACATGCATTCTGAAATATACAAAAAAAAATCTTTGTAGTCGCAGCGTGTTATATCATCACGGTATCTCCCTCTGCTATCTCGCTGGCTGAATCTTTAAAGGAATACACTTATCGACATCTTAAATACTCTTGAAAATATAGGACACAAAGAGCGTTAACAATATTTGCAAAACAAAGTGACATCCAAATTACATTACGATAGAAATATTGAAAATACGCCAAGTGTCACCTGAGCATTGTTTTATTATAACGTTGAGATGAGAAAATTTTGAGAACGAAATATATAGTGATTGGACGTATATACATACATTCATAAGAATGTGTTATAAAAGCTACATGTATGAAATGAATAATATATGATCCGCTACTCATGTACTCATGCACTATCTATGGAGTCCCCTTGTAATCGTTGGATGCGTTCGTGTGGTCGGCAGAACGCCTAAAAAATCCAGAATTTTTATCGTGTTCTAGAGGTATGATGTAAGGAAAAGGGAAAAATTATGTTTTCATGTCATTTCAATTTTAAATTTCATACCGATACCTTAATTTATTGCTACTTTCATAGATTTTTCAATTATTCTAATTAAAACACATTAGGGGAAGTGCTGGGGGTATTAGATGTCTGGTTTTGGGCAAGTATAATCTTCTATATTTATAATTCTCACACTTATCTAAATAATGCAGTTTTTATCTCACCAGTGCTATCATGTATGTAATATAGCTTGCTCTTTAGCTTTATTATTTTATGACATTGATGGATTAAAGGCCAATGATGGTTCACGAAGGTTTAAGGAAAACTTTCCAAATAAATACCCACATAATGAAGTTAATTTAAAGGTCAAAATCGCTCGTACCTCGTAACTGACGCTCAGCCGAAGACTAGGATAACTGTCTGACAAATTTTAAGCATTAACTTTTGCACTCCGCTCTCAGTTTTGTCTGCAAAAACCTTTGGATGGAAATTTTGTAGTACGACGGCCAGGAAATTGAAATTCTGATTCGTGGCAAGTCTGTGTCAAGGCGCGATTACATTTGTAAATCTCTAAAGACGTTTAAGCCAGTTTTCGCAATATCCCTTTTTTTGTAAAGACATTTTAAAAAACAAACGCTCGAAATAATTCCGCCGACAATTTTTGCGTCATCGTGGTGTACGTATAGCTTCTGTAATCATATCTAACCAAATTAACCAATGTTAAGTGTTTTTCGACTTCAATGCATTATCAAACTTTTATTAATTCGCTTTTAATAAACTTCCCTAATGTAGTTACTCGCGGTCTATGGTAATGACTGCCTCATTGGTCGAGTGGTTGCATGTGTGATTGCCGATCGGGAGTTCCTGGGTTCAAATCCCGGGCCGGGTACTAGTAGATTTTTCTAATTTAAAATTTCTAGTACTGACTCGGAGTCTGGATTTGTGTTGAACTTAAACGTAACAGGTGAAACGTGGCAATGTACTACATTCCTCTGCCTACATTTTCGGGGATTATAGGCGTGATGTTACGATAATATAGTTATGTTCTATTAGGAAAAATGATAATTATTTATGTAAATATAATGTATATGACTGAAACTAATATACATATTACAATCCTTATTTATATATACGATGTTAATTACACATATGGAATTACACTTTAAGATTATACATTTTAACTGAAGTCATTGAACTCGCGATAAAATGAGCTGATACGATGAAAACATGTCAACCAATTTCGCCGTTATCGCTGTTTCTGTGTTCAGAATAAAGTCATCTTCATGCATATACGAATTTTCCTTACCTGAACAGTTCGGTAGCCATTTTGGCCACTCGTTTGGAAAACATTTTATTTTCATTGCTAGTTTTTTAATAAAAGTCGAATATACATTTTTTCAAGTTAACCTGACAAACAGCTGAATGGACTAACTGATGTTAAATGTTCACATTCGTCTAGATACGCAACAGCAGAGGAGTTGCCAATGCGTTGCTGGTATTAGCAATGATATCGCATAAAGCATACAAAATGAGTATTGGCCATCATTTTGATAATGTATCGTAGCTTTTTGCAGCCTTCATAAATTGTTACACACACATTATATACAAGGTCGACCTAATAAAGTCACTGGATCACAAACAATAACTTAAAAGCGTTGACTCAATTATACGGACTTCCGTGTCGCTAAAGTTTGCCAATCAATTTAACTCACTTCCGATGAACTCCAATTAAGTTAGTTACCTCTCGGAATCACCACGTATATATTTCATACAATTCCATGAAAATCGTGGCGTACATTTCGATGTACGTAAATTTTCATACAGCTTAAATAAATACTAAATTTTCGATGAATTTATTACTAACGGGCGCTTAGACTCTTCAAATTCTAGTACTTATCTGGTAGACAGGCTGTTCAACTTCTGCAAACGGCACGAAATGGTCAGGAATTTTAAATCTAGATTTCTCTATTTTATACTTGTAAATATCTTTATACTTATACTTGTAACAAAGATTGATATAGAAAATATGAAAATTCAATAAAGTGGGTCTAAATACGCCAGTGATACTTACTAGTAGACAGTATGAAAAATAGAACCTCTAGATTAATGTATAAAATGTCCAGAATTAGTAACAAGCGACAGATATAAATCTAGGGTGCGTAAACAGCTGATAGGGAGCTCAACACTCCCAACATTCGGCGTCTGACCCTGGCTTTATTAATAGTCATAGTATGACATAGACTAACTGGAAACTGCACTAGTTTCAAACTGAACAGACAATACGTAAATTTATAAATATTACCACAAACAAATAAATTTACATAAAATCCTAGATCACAATTTGTTGTTGTCTAACGGTTTACTTTGATTGTTTAGTATATTTTATGCATCTGTGTCGATCCATAAAGACAGCTTATTTGCAATTGAAAATATCGCAAGCGTCGATTAAACAAAACGTATGTTGACTGAAATAAAAACCTGGTAGATATTTAACGGTGCCAACCCACTTCATGCTTAGTCATGAAGATAGACACGATAAATATTGATAATGCTTAACGACTGCCTCGCCTGCTCTTGGAGTTTGCTTTTGATTTGCCGCCTGTACATAGAATCTACGTTCTATGTTGAAGCTTAAAAATAATTTTACAATGTGCTTTTTAGACCAAATATGGAACAGACATTTTAGTTATATTTCATATGCGTATATATGTGTATATATACCATAGTTTCTTTTTTCCAGAAAAGCCGCGAGATATCGGCGTTCAAATTAATATACTCGTATATTTCTGTGTAAAAAGACTGTGTTTAATTGTTTTCATATATAATAACTTATGACAGAAAAGCAATGATAAAGTTCAATTCTTATTTTTTTGTTTCTACATAAACAAGTGGCTCCGTATAATTATGACTAAGTCAAACATTTTTATCTGGCTCTTTAAAAAATTTACATTTTCCAAAGAAAACTCGTATTAATCGCCCTACTTTGATTTATGACAGCAGCGCGATATTTCAAAAAAGATTTGTAGCAATGCGTAACTTCCAGATCTCCTTCACAAATTAGACACAAAGAATTAAATCAGGGTCACGCTATTGTATCTCAAAAATAACGCTAAATTTTTGCTTTATACTCTTACTATTTTACATTTGACGTAAGGAATTGTTTGAGAAAATGTCCTGCAAGTTGTGTACACATAATAGGTAATAAAAAATAATAATCGACCGATTATTAATTCCACTGTTGGAATTTGGGTCTCCTCTCACATTGAGAAGGTTACGGCCATAGTGTACACATATATAAGTATTTGGCCAATTGTAAAAATATCTTGTCTCAAATTAACATCACCTAGCTGCATTTTGTTTCAAATTTTTCAATGCCGCGGCGCCACCAATATCTATACTATTTTTAAAATGGGGCCAGCGTCGCTAACGACAGTACTTATAAATGAAAAACTAGGTGCATGGATAATCAGAGTTTTACAACATTCAACAAAAATTTATTTTTTCCCAAATTGATTTCTACAGTTGAAAAGAGAAAAACTTTTGTACGTCTACCAACGGTATTTTTAAATACACTATGATTTACTCATTTATAAGAAGATAAAAATATTTACAATATTTTAAACACACATAAAGTAACATGTAAAGTAACAGTGACGTATGTTAATTCACGTCCATTGGTTCTTGGAAGTTTATTTGAAAATCCTTGTACAGATCACGCTCTCGCTAAATGCTATGTAAATATACAATTACAACGTGTCTATAAATGTTGGTTAAACCACATGTGAATTATTTATTATCGACAAGGTCTTCAAGGCGAATCTGGGAGATAAAACGTTTTTCTATACAAAAAATTTACTGGAAGCGACTAAGACACTATTTGAAGAACGATTGCGTTTTTATTTGAAAAACTTGCATTGATAAGTAGGTATTAGGCAACTGTCATATTGAGAACCATAACCGTACCATTCAAATTTAAACGTAAATTAAAAACAATCTTACATGTCGTCTTTTGAAAAGAAATAAAAAATAATAACAATCTTGCGCAAACAAGCGGCCGCGCGACCTTAACACCGTTGTGAACCTGTGCGACAATCGAAATTTAATATTGGGAGCCATCGATGCGGGTAATCAAATTTTAACGGCACACGGTCGACCGCTCTATCAATGGCGCTCTTAAAACAACCTGATATACGAGTACATACGCACGATAAAACCACCATACTAAAACGCGTGTTAATGGTTAGTTAAATAGCTTTGATTACCGCTCAATCGGTTAGTGTCGATGTAAGCAGTCAGCTCGTGCATGATATTATACTAATTAAACTTTGAATTGTACGTTTTACAACCAAATTAGCCAGTCAGTCAATTGGCCTGTCCGCAACAATAAAAACTTTTCTGCGTCACACAAATATTTATCCCGGATGAGTATCAAACCTACAACTTCCACCCAGCAATCCCGATGATTAACCACTGGAGCAACGGACAAATATTATATGACTTTGTATTTACTAAGCCTCAGTAGCCGTTGCTACCATTTTTTATTCTATGCGTGTTATTTTATGTTAAACATGTATACACATTAACAGACAGAGACATAATCTCAAAGCCTGGTAGAAAGATTAACACGGTGATTTACATAATTTCGGTTCATAGAGTACGCATACTGAACATCTGCGACAACCCAGTTGCTAAGCTGTTAATTCCACCAAATTAACTAAAGTTCAGTCGTCGCTCCTAAATCCGTGAAAGATGCCATTTAAATATGATTTAACTTGTTCAAGAATTTTGTGCAATGTAGTAAATTACTTTGGAAAGTGATGCAAGATGACACTATCTGTTTATCAGTATCAAGATTGTAAAGGTGTTGACAATCAGCAACTGGGCAGTTTCAACATATAAAGATCTTTATTTTTACATTTAAGTGTACAGTAATGAATGTTTGGGTTAAAACCTCCATTAAATGTTGTGTATGATCCCAGAATATCCAAAGACACAATCGTGACATCTTTGAGTTATATTTATAGGGATTTTGCCCCTAGATATTATTAGCTCGGCAACTTTCTGAACTTCCATCTACATATATATGTAGCTATTGCTTCGGTATCTTACTTAAGCTAGTTCTATAGCTATAGGTTTAGCCGCTAGATAACTTAAGCTAACTTTGTATAGTTTTGCTGTTACATGACGCTACTGATACAATTATCAGTACCGTCATTAAGCTATGCCCGTGTAGTTGTAGTCATTACAAATTGCATTAATACTTCTTTAAGCTATATATATCAAGTTATATCCATTACATATTGGACTAAATATAAGACAGTTTTAGATCATGACCTAACAATGTTTTGAATAGATGGAAGACAACAGCCCATTTACTGGTTATTCAGCCAACCACAAAGAACACTTTAATGACCGAAGTGCTACTTTAAACTAGTGTAACTCAAGCCTTTGTTTTAGCACTGGCGTCAGGCCAAGTACAGCACTTTGGTTAATGTATTCTGCCCTCGAGGGTTACTGACTGGGAATAATCAGAATAGAAAATAGAAAGGAGATTCTTCGAACAATTGCTTCGATTATTTGTCTATCACTAACATATACCACATTCTATATAAATTGTACTGACGAAATAAATAGACGGAATAAGAAATGGTTTTCGTTTAAAGGTTCAAACATTTTACAACAGTTCTTTTTTATTGGTCTTTTGATATATACTGTTTTATAAATAAAATCTCACTGTTATTCTGCTAGCACCCCCTCCTATATGGTAGGACGCATAACATAACTGGCGAATCCTGAGTGTATCTCTGCCTACCCATTCAAAGAAATATAGACGAGATAAGAGTATTCTAATTGCAATTGTTATTATTAAATGTGCGTCATCTTTCATTCAGTAAATGCTTGGAGCATTCCGTACGGCTATGTTTTAATACAGATTAGTGGAAATACAAATCTGTTTCAAACTAAGGCTTTTAAACTGCTTTCAAATCAGCAACACTGTCTTAAGCCGTCGAATGATCTCTAGTGAAGTTTGCCTTACGCATATCCCTCAGAGGACGGTTTAAAGTTAACATTTTAATTTTGTAAATAATTTCCCATCTTCTTAAGACTTTTTAAGTACTTCAGTCTTTTATCAAACTGTTAACGGCATTACATTTGTCTTAAGTAGTTTAACACTACAGTTCATATTACTTTTTTCTTGATACATCATCATAATGTACACGACATCTGTACATAAATATTTATACTTTTAAATGCAGTGTGCTTTAGCTCACAAACTATTAAAACGTGGAGTCTGGTTTTACAAAAGAACAAAAGCCTAGTTCAAGAGCTCATTCAGGCAAGCTGTCCTAAAGACCCCTTTGTGCATCACGTGTTGAATGCGGGGTGAGCGCTGAGCGAAAGCGTCCAAATATAAGCCATGCAGACTTTCCACCAACAAAATTTTTTTATTCCTTTGCCTTATGTTCTGGATAATTATCTTTCTACAGACTCAAAGGGAATTTCGTGATGTCATTTTTTTTCCCGAGGCAAAAATCTTGTACGTTCATTTTTCTTTTTATTTCAATCATTAAAGATAATACGTTTTCCCCATTTGTGGATAATAAAAAATACAATAAAAGACTGTATAATCTCATTGCTAATTAAAATATCGACGAGTAGTTCACCTAATGTTTATCAATACCTAACAAATTTTAATTTGTGTCTTGTAAAATACATACCATGTCACTCCGTTATCAATTCAACAGGAAATAGTGAAATTTAATTTATCTACCATGCATTGTCGCGAAAGTCATTGTTGTTAATTTACTTAGCGACTAATTAATTGACTCCGATACAGCAATCGCAGCAGACATTTGGTCGAGCGGAAAATTTATGGCTTCCTGTCGTAACTGTTGTATTATTTCGTGTTAATTATATTATAATGGCTGTAAAAGTAAATACATACTTTTACGTACGTACACATAATACGTGCATGTACGTACACATACGTACACATAATAACAGTGAAAGACAATAGTGCTTCCATCTAGGCAATAGTGTTGCCAACTACGCGACGGGGCTGTCATTCATTAAGTAAGAATATTGTGTAACTACCCACAGTAAAGGATACTCAAATCTTTATGCGGGTTCTATATAAAACAAGCATCGCATGATACGGAGGCTCTTTCACGTCCAAATTGTCGTATTATATTTAACGTGACTCACATTTACACGACAGATAGTACAGGTTTTATTCTTTGTAACGTCGAAAAACACACGTTTAATCGATTCTCATTACCTACCAGTTCGAGATTTTACCAGATGTATTGTTTTTTATTTGAGCATTAATTGATTTATTCATTCGTCATTATTAAACCTACAGCAAGAATACAAAGCATTACCCGCAATAACATTTGATCAACTGAATGTGACATTCAGCAAATATTTGGTAAACTGAAAATGAATTTCATTCACTTACAAACAAGCCGCAAATATAGTTATCACACAAATTGAAACGAGTTTATGACAACAGTTTCAATATTAATAATGATTGAGTAAAACGTGACATGTATATTTAATACCTTTTTACCACATCAAACTCTGTAAATTTTTACACTATAGAAAAACGATATATATTATATTCATGAGAATTATAAATTACAGTGATGAAAATGGTTATTGTTACATGCTAGTTTACCGTGCAGGACAAACTTTAATTTCAACGGCCGAGTCTGGATGAAATCCAAACCAAGTGTTCTATTAGTGCGTTATTAGTGCTTTTGCTTTTGTGAATGTTTCCATGGCAACTACGACACGGTACATATACATGTTATCATTATTATTCTAGGAACAAGTATGCAATTGTTTTAATTTTCATACTCGTCCACTAAATTTCAAAGGAATGTTAACTAAAGTTGTCATCCATTTATAATCTACCAGATTTCTAACGTCCATGTAACTAATTACACATTATTATTATTATTGTTGTAGTTATTACAGAAGCCTTTGTAAGAGAGAAACGCTTACCACAAATGGACAAACTAAACGATGCCGTAAAGAAACACGGTGTGGTGGAACAACACGACGTACACGATGTAGATCATGCAAATTTATGAGCAGAACAAATTCATGAATCGCAAACGCTTTTGCTGTAATACCATGTTTATGAAATTCACTAACTCATACATATAGGTATATCATAAACTCATTTAGAATATTATATAACGCCATTTACAGGTTTTATCAATAGAATTAAAAATAATAATAAAAATACATAATTCTATTCATACTTTGCAGTATAATTCTTTTTGACTTGTAAATGCGTATTAGAGAAATTCACCCGTACCTCCATTTCTGATATGGATTATAAGATATGAATTTAATAGAAGAACTATTTGATGTTAAATTCTACTTTACCTTAACATTATTGCTGGATTATTTCTTTAAAATACAATATATATAATATGAAGTAGTTGTTAACTCATTGCCGGCATGAAGTTACGTACTCCTAAATTCCGAATTCACATCCATTCGGATAAATTTAAAACGTCTTCGGCATCGTAAATTTATATTCAACAATCCCATCTCCCTTGATGATATCAAAAGACAATGAATTTACAAGAATTTCCCATGATCACGGGGCACAATATATAATATTTCTATGACAATCAAAAGGATTCGTTTATAAAACAATACTGCTGTTATAACTAAAAGGACAGTTTCATCCAATAACACAGCCACGTTGACCAAAATGATTCTTCCATCAAGTAATATTGCCGTGATAACCAAAAGGATTATTTCATTGAATTAGTACTGTGATGACCAAAAAAGTGTGTTCATGAAACTTCATTGCCATAACGACCAAGTATTATTCCAACAATTAATACTACTGTGATAGCAAGGAAGATTCTTCCATAAACTAATACTGATGTAATAACCCGAGGGATTTTTCCATCAAGTAATGCTACTGTGATGTCCAAAAGGACTCCTCCATCGAATAATGATGACTATAAGTATCCTTCCATCAAGGATATACGTAAATCATTCGATAGGGTGCTTCGAGATACGTGCGGCGCCACTATCTCTTATCGATCAGTAGAATGTCTGCACATTCTGAACGGAGCGTATGCTGTTTCTCAGAAACCCCTACATAAATACCATGTTTTAATTGTATTGATTTCATATTTTCTTCTGTGACCCTGATATAATAATTCGTTGGCAGCAATGTAGTAAGCTGCGAGACACTAGGCAACTTGTTATTGATTCTTTAATCGGTTAAGGTATAAATCATTAATGTCTAGATAAATATCACACTTTAGTTGTATTGATTTCACTTCTGTCTCGGCAACATTTGTATTAGTAGTGCAATTTTTTGTAGATTCCGCAGCCTTATTAGGGTGTAAATGATTAACTTTGACGTCTCAGTGCTGGGCGTGGTCGCATAACGCAGAGCAGGCCTGAAGCTTGATTCTATTTGCCTCAAAGTGTGTCAAGGGATAATGATTAATGGAACCTGTTTCACGGAAATTAATAAACAACATATATTGACTCAGAAAAAGTTGAACGATAGTCACGTGTATAATAGAAGTAAATGTTAGAGAAAATTTAACATGGAGTGATACAAACCAAATCCAAAAAAGTGTCTAC
The DNA here is from genome assembly GCA_018244855.1 of Elbella merops. NCBI lineage: Eukaryota > Metazoa > Arthropoda > Insecta > Lepidoptera > Hesperiidae > Elbella > Elbella merops. Next base: position 706 of record DWMG01001728.1, on the reverse strand, counting down.
ATAATGTAACATCACGCCTGTAATTTCCGACGGGGTAGACAGAGGAGTGTAGTACACTTCCATGTTTCACCACTTACGTTTACATCTTATAGAACAGGTGGTAAGACTATTATCATAGACCTGGTAGAAATGCAAATTCATAGGTAAAATGCAATACTGGAAATTTCTATTAGAAAATCCAATAGTAACTGACACGGAATACGACCCCAGGACATCTAACCCAGGATATCTAATTGCGAAATATTAATAGAATAAACAACTTACGTTTTTACTGCGCAATATTATCACTTTTAATACACACACGTACCAGTTGCAATTTAGCCATGTATCACACCCTTATTAAGTTAAAAGCAATTACTATTACGCAGAGTCGATGGTGAGATAAGCTTTAATAGCCACCTATTCACTAACCCTTGAGGTGAAATGTATTACCATCTGATACCAGAAAATTAATTAGTATTTACGTGGATCATTTAATGCTCAAAAATGCTAATTCCACACAATCGCCTTAATAAAATGTATTGTTTGAGTCCTAGTTAACTCTACACCGTAGAGAAATGAAGTTGAAAACTAAATAAAAACAAGTGCCCACGTGTTTTGATAAATATTACTTTACATAATATGTATATAATAAAGGTGTCTCTCTTGCGGATAAAATCAGAAATGAGGTTATCCGCGAGAGAACCAAAGTAACCGACATAGCTCG